>JANDJZ010000183.1:0-69265 GCA_027943245.1 Acanthamoeba sp. SK_2022b
CTTTTGAGACCGAGCCACGGCTGAGCCCGCTGTCGGTCATCCCGCAGACGCCCGACAGCGAGCTGTGGGAACGCCAGAAGAAAAGAGAGAAGAAGGCGAAAGCGAAAGAGAAAGAGAAAGCGAAGCAAACAACGAAAGCGAAGACGGCGCGAGATGATGCCAACGTCGAAGGGCGGTGTGTTCGAAAGGCGCTCGATAATCAAGGCGCAGAGAGCGAGACGAAGGCGACGAGGCCACCGATCGAGGAGGACAGCATCGATATAATCCCCGAAACGCCGGATGAGCAGTGCCGACCACTACCGATAGCGAAGAAGACTGAGAGACTCGTTTCGATGGAAAAGTTGGACGAGCGAGTCGAGGTTGTTGCGGAGACGCAGATGACCGCCACGATGCCTCACTTCACGGCCGTGTCGCTCGGCAGCCACGCCTCCGTGCCCGTCACCTGCGCGCAGTCGTTGTCGCACGCCCACCTGTCGACAGAAACAGAAACAGAAGACGAGGACAGCCCCGACGACGAGCCGGGGGCCAAGGCGGGCGTGGCGAAGAAAGAAGAGGTGCGGCCGTGCGAAGACGAGGAACCCTCGCAGTCCCTCCACTTCTCCCTCTCGCTGTGGTCGCCGGCGGCCTCCATGGTCGCACCGTCGCAGCCCTTTGCCGTAGCCAGGCCCGACGACGCTGAAGCAGTTGGACCACGCGCTGATCATCATCATCATCATAATCACAATCATCGTCGTAGTCATCACCAGCAAAATCCTCAGCCGTTGCAGCGCGATGGGTCGGAGGCGGCCGCCCCGGAGCTACGTCGGCCGGCGTCGGCGTCATCGTCCGAGCTCTCTCTGCCGCTGCTGTCCGCCGAGTCGCCCACCAAGGACGTCCCCGTGCCGCCTGGCCGGGTGTGGCCACAGGCTCACGCCGAGCCCAAGGACGCCAAGGACCAGCTCGGGAGCAATGTCAATGACAATGAACGAAGAGGCGATGACGAAAAGAACGAAAAGCGACAGTCGCCGCAGGGCGAGGAACACGAGGTGTCGGAGGAGCTGATGGCCGGCACCGCCCTTCCCGGAGTGTCGACCGTCGAGGACGAACCGGAGGAGCAAAGAAAAGAAGAAAAAGAAAAAGAAAAAGATCAAGAAAAGAACGAAGACGAAGCGATCACCGACGGCGTCGACAGGGAGAAGGAGCAGGAGCAGGTGCGGCTCATTCGTGAGCGGATGATGCAGAAGAAGCTGCAGAAGAAGAAGCTGGAGACAGCTCTGCATCAGCCCAGCGCCGACCTGCTCTCCTGCACGCCCTACCCCGCGTCGTCGGCCCGTTCGGCGCAGGACGGCGAGGACACGACCAGCCAGATCGTGTCGCTGCAGCTGTCAACGGAGACGCCATCGAGTGAGGCCGGAGAGGCGGCGTTGATGGCTGGAGAGGACCGGCCAGTCTCCCTGCTGCGCGACGGCGAGCCAGATGACGTCGCGTCCAAGCCCGATCCACCCAAGTCGCACGACAGCGGGTTCTCGAGGCCCGTCTCACTCTCGCTTGGCCCTGCCTCGCGGGCGCCACTCGAGGCGATGACGGCGGTGGGTCCCGGCCTCTACCGCTGGGCGCAGGTACACGTCTCACTCCATTGTCCAACTCCGCTTGACACGTTTCTCACTAAACCTCTGTTATGTGTTGTGTTGTGTGTGTGTGTGTGTGTGTGTGTGTGTGTGTGTGTGTGTGTGTGTGTGTGTGTGTGTTGTGTGTGTGCTTAGCCTCCCCCCACGAAGCAAGAGGTGAAGCAGGCCCTGGCGAGCAACGGCGCCGACGTCCTGCCCTTTGCCTACCACCCGCCCTACTTCTCCGACGCCAAAGACGCTCCGCGGCAGGCCAAGGTATCGCTGCATCGACGGCCGTCGTAGTTGTGTGTTGATGTCGCGTTTGGCTCACGGCCTCGTTCGCGGCTCCGCGATGTTCGACCAGAACATCGGCGGCGTGGTGTTGAAGCTCTCCGTGGGCGAGCTGGCCGACATCAAGGAGTTTGACACGGCTGGCCTTGCCGAGCTGTGGGCACGTCCACCTTTCCTTGCCGCTGTCGTCGTCGTCGCTGTAGCTGTCATGTAGAAGGCTCAGTGGCGCGATCGACGTGTGAACGGCAGGACGTGGCGAGCGGACCGCTGGCCGCGCGGAAGGACTGGCCCTTGGGGCTGGCCCACTACGCCCGCCTGAAGGCCGAGCAGGCCAGACGCGCGCCCATCCGCATTCGCGAGTCCCCGACCACGCCCAGCAACGCTGCCGGTCGGTCGACGAGCCACGCTGCATCTCGCCCCTTGAAAAGGTGCGTGCAACCTGTGTGTGTGTGTGTGTGTGTGTGTGTGTGTGTGTGTGTGTGTGTGTGTGTGTGTGTGTGTGTGTGTGTGTGTGTCTGACGATTCTCGGCCCTGAAGGAGGAAGCGTGGCCAGTTCTACACGCCGGCAAAGGCCCCGCCGACCCGGGCCGAGGTGCAGCGGCTGCTCGATATCGAGAGGCTGCGCGAGGCCAACGGCAAGCACGACCCGCTCGCCGAGGCTCTGCTGGCGCGCAAGCGAAAGGCCGGCGATGCCCAGAACCAACCGAATCAGTTGAAGATGGCCGAGGACGTCGGGGGAGCAGCGGTCGTGGCCACTACCGAGGGCGCGGGGCCTGCGGGGGAGGCCCAAGACGACGAGCCAAACAGAAAGCGCGTGCGTTTCGACGAAATTGCACGAAACGGCCGAATGGCAGGTATACTCGAGCACAATGCCCCCCCAACGCCAAGACTTTCCACCGAATCGGTTGGTGGCCAATGGCTATGGCTGATGGGTTTGTCTCACTCCAGCCCCGGCAGTGGCGGCGGTCCGCCAAGCGCGCTCGACGGAGGAGCGATCGCAGATCGAGCGGGTGACACCGGCGCCGGGCGACACTTGCGGCTTCGCCGTCAGCGGGAACGGCTTTCGGCGCGACAAGGAGTAAACCCTCCCCTTTCCAATACAACGCTCTATGCTATGCACTTTTTTGTTAACAAAGTGTTGTTTGTCCCTTGGCTAACATAGCGCCTCAAGGCCCAGCCAGTACGTGGAGCAGCAGTACGTCACGTTGATGAGCATCGAAGTGCACGGTACCAACCATGACCTGTTGCACATGATCTGTTGCACTGCAACTACCTCGTTTTGCGCGTGTGTGATGTTGGTTACAACAAACGTTCTATTGTCTGTTCGCAGTCAACACGCGAATGGAGCTTCGGCCGAACCCTGGGCTGGACGCCGTGACGGCCATCTTCTACTGCATCCGCGACGACGACCCCGAGGACAGCTCGTACCGCCGCATCTTTGTGCTTGCGCTTTTGGCATTCCACCGATTTGCTGTCGTGCGCAACTGTACAGGGAGATGCTTGGCATTCTTGTCACCGCCCAAGACAAGGCGCTCTTTACCACGCATGGCCTCGGTACTCCTCCCCTCTCGAGTTGTATCGTGTGTTGTGTGTTGTATGTTGTGTGTTGTGTGTTGTGTGTTGTGTGTGATTGGCTAACAACAAAAATGTGACAGACTGTCGCATTGATGTGTTCCACGATGAGAGGGCCATGCTGCTCGCCTTTGCGCAGCTCGTGTCGCAGATCGATCCGGATATCCTGGTGGGCTACGAAGTGCAGATGGCCTCCCTTGGCTACATCATCGAACGCGGCTACGCTCTCAGTACGCAACCCTCCCCCAAAAGCCTGTCATGTTCGTCACACTTCCTGCACCCTTGGCTCATCCATCAATCGACTCGCACGCGCGTGTGCCAACACAGAGATCAACCTGTGCGAAGAGCTATCGCGCATGAACGTCGCGGGAGTGGGCAACAGCCACTTTGACAAGAAGCAAGATATGTGGGGTTACTCGCACGCCTCTGGTATGCGCCCATGACGTGCGTGCTCAAAGAGGCAAAGATGAGCGAACTGACCGACCGTTGGTGGACACGTTGGACAGGTGTGCACATCACGGGCAGGATGGTCCTCAACGTGTGGCGCATCCTTCGCTCCGAGCTGCGCTTGCCCTCCTACTCCTACCAGAACACCGCCTACCACGTGCTCCACAAGAGGTATGCGACATAGATGCGCGTGCATTCGAAATGTGTTACATTCCGATCATTCCTGCTGTGCGCATTCCAGGATTCCGTTCTACTCCTACGCCACCATGACCGGCTGGTACACCCACCACAACGGCGCACAGCGGTGGCGCGTGCTGCAGCACTACACCGAGCGAGTGCAGCACTACCTGGACATGCTCATGAACATGGACGTCATCGGCCGGACTAGGTATGTGGAGGAGACGTGTACGAACATGTGCGATCTCAGCTGCTAATGCAGTGGGCTGGCCAGCGAGATGGCGCGTGTCTATGGAATCGACTTCTTTTCTGTGCTCTCGCGCGGCTCGCAGTACCGCGTCGAGTCGATGATGATCCGCCTCACCAAGCTCCACAACTTTGTGCTCATCTCTCCGTCGCGCCAGCAGGTAACGGCAACACACACACACACACACACACACACACACACACACACACACACACACACACACACACACACACACACAATTTCTGGCATTCTCATGGTGGTCGTTTTCTTTGCGGTGTTGCAGGTGGCGGCCCAGGCCGCAATCGAGTGCATTCCGCTGGTGATGGAGCCTCTCTCGCGCTTCTACACGGATCCGGTCATCGTGCTCGACTTCCAATCGCTCTACCCTTCCATCGTCATCGCCTACAACTACTGGTGCGTGACCCCCCTCTTTCCTCTGGCTCTGCTCCCTTCGTTTTGCTGATCTCGTCGATTGACGGGAGGGTGGGAGCAGTTACTCCACCTGCATGGGGAGCCTACGCAACCACTCGGCACCGACCAAGCCCCTCGGCACGTCGTCTCTCACGCTGCCCAAGGGACTGATGGCCCACCTCCAGGACAACATATTTGGTTAACCCCCCCTCCTCTCTTCCACTCCCACTCCTCATCCCAGCCCAAGCTGTCCTCACGCTTGTTTTTTGTCGACGCAGTGACGCCCAACGAGGCCATGTTCGTGACGAAGGAGGTGCGGGAGGGCGTCCTTCCGCGCCTGTTGCGTGAGATCTTGGAGACCCGCATCATGGTCAAGGCGGCCATGAAGCTCGCCAGGGACGACAAAGTACGCACGCGCGCATAAAGGGGCACACGCACGCGCGCATAAAGGGGCACACACACGCGCGCATACTGGACATTCCAAACGATCTGACGTCGCGTTGCGTCGATTTGTGCTCAACAGTCGCTCTGGAAGAAGCTCAACGCGCAGCAATTAGGCCTGAAGATGATCGCCAACGTGACCTACGGCTACACCTCGGCCAACTTCTCTGGTCGCATGCCTTGCGTCGAGGTGTCCTTCATCTCCTTGGCCCCCCCGCGGTTGTGTTGCACTGCCGTAACGGAATTGGAATTCGCGCAATGCTATCATACAGATCGCGGATTCGATCGTGCAGACGGGTCGCGAGACTCTGGAGAACGCCATCCGCATGGTCAACAACACTCACAAGTGGGGCGCGAACGTGATCTACGGCGACACGGACAGGTGCCCACAATCTTCTGGCCGTTTGTGTTTTGTTGTTGTGTTGTGTTGTGTTGTGTTGTGTTGTGTTGTGTTGTGTTGTGTTGTGTTGTGTTGTGTTGTGTTGTGTTGTGTTGTGTTGTGTTGTGTTTCGTATTCTCATCTCAAGTGTCTCACGTTTGTTTGCTCCCCCCCCCCTTTCTCAAGTTTGTTCGTGTGCGTGCCGGGAGCGACCCGGGAGCAGGCGTTCAAGGTGGGCAGGGAGATCGCCGAAGCCGTCACCAAGGCCAATCCCTGGTTAAAACCCAACCAACCAATTAAACCATGCCCGCTGGCCTGTGCGAGTGTCCGCTGACATTGCGTGTGTACACACACAGGCCGGTCACGCTGCAGTTCGAGAAGGTCTACCACCCGTGCATCCTGCTGGCCAAGAAGGTAAGCGTGGGAGAGAGAGGGGCTTGGCCAATCGCGCAGCAGTCAGCTCAGCCCCCTCCGCCAATCAAATACTGAATGCTTGGCATTCTCCTGTTCCGGGACAGCGGTATGTGGGCTACAAGTACGAGAGCGCGGATCAGAAGGAGCCCGCGTTCGACGCCAAGGGCATCGAGACCGTGCGGCGCGACACCTGTCCTGCCGTCAGCAAGATCCTCGAGAAGTCACTTCGGTGCGGCCCCATTACCGCCTACGCTGTGTGTGTGTGTGTGTGTGTGTGTGTGTGTGTGTGTGTGTGTGTGTGTGTGTGTGTGTGTGTGTGTGTGTGTGTCGACACCACATTCATACACTAATGGGTGTAGTGGCTCCCTTACAGGCTGCTGTTCGAGCAGGGCGATCTCTCGACGATCAAGGCCTTTGTACAGCGACAGTGGGCCAAGCTCGCCGCGGGACGGGTCTCGCTCAAGGACTTCATCTTCGCCAAGGAGGTCAAGCTGGGCACCTACAGCGCCAAGGTCCCCGCCCCTCCGGCCGCGCTCGTGTGCCAGAAGGAGATGGCCAGCGATCCGCGCGCCGAGCCGCGCTACGGCGAGCGCGTGCCGTATGTGGTCGTGTGCGGCGGTCCGCAGGCCAGGCTCATGGACCTCGTCGTCTCGCCCCAAACTCTCATCGTCAACCCGTACGCCCGCCATACGCTTCACAGTGCATCAACCGCACACGACATATGCACATGCTAATATCACACATTAACCACTGCAGGAGTCTGAAGTTGAACGCGCGCTACTACATCGACAAGCAGATCGTGCCGGCCCTGGCCCGGGTGTTTTCGCTCATCGGGGTCGATGTGAAGAATTGGTGCTCGTCACTTGCCCCCCCCCTAACCCTTCCCTCCTCCGGCGAGTTCACAGCGTTGCAACCAGCACATGGCCCGGGACATGTCCGGTGACATGTTCGTTGACTCGATGACTGATTGGTTGAATGGAATGTGCGGCATGGAATGCGTCAGGTATGCGGAGATGCCACGGTCACTTTTGGTCAGCAAGGCGCATCAGCTCGAGTCGTGGGTGCCGCCGCCGCCAGCCGGTCGGGCCCCGCCAGCGCATGCGTCGACATCGGCTGGGAGCGGCATCACCGCGGGCGGCATCATGCCCTACGAGCGCGCCAACCCCAACAGGTCCCCACCATCGCTTCACTTTTATATTCGGGCGATCGTTCGCTCACTCCATGGGCTCCTTCCACCATGACCTACAGGGTGACAATCGACCAGTACTACTTGAGCAAGAAGTGCGCCCTGTGCGAGAACCTCACCAAGAAAGGTGCTGCGCCCGCTTGGTGGTCACGCTACATTTGTCGACAACTAATCACTGCCATCGGGGCTGTGGCGTCGTGGCCCGCTCCTTCCTATGGCTGGCGCGATCGACAGCCCTGTGCAGCGCGTGCATGAAGAACAAGCAGGGGTCGTACTACCTCCTGATGACCCGCTTGCGAGTCCTCGAGAAGGAGACCACCCACTTGGAGGAGATCTGCATGAGCTGCTGCGGCGCTCGCAAGAAGGGCGAGGACGGCATCAAGTGTGCCTCCCTCGATTGCGAGGTACAGCGCTCACTCGCACACGCACTCAAATGTCATCCCCGCTCAATCGCCCGACACACAACAGGTGTTCTTCGAGCGGACAAAGGTCAACCGCGCCATGCACAGCTATCGCCACTTGTGCCAAAGCGTTCTCGAGTGGTGATATCACGGGAGTGGCTTGTGTTGCGCCACAGGCAATTTATTTCGGCCCCACCAACCGCTTTTTTTCGTTTTTGCGGCGCGATCACCGAGCGGACCGACATCTCATCACCACACCGGCCACCGTGTGGGGGAGTCCGGAGTCATCGTCATTGGCTGTTGTCCACGGCCAACGAGCTGCTGGCTCGGCGTAGCCAGGCCGGAGCGGGGCGGGTCCTGTTCATTGTTATCTCTCGCGTCAACACGAACACCTTTTAACACATGGCTCGGTCCAACTTCCCCATCAGGGCTGTTGTTGTGCTGCTGGTAGCCTTTCACGCGAGCCTTTCTCTCGGGGCCTACCAATACGTCTTGAAAAATGTACAAACCATTTTTTATCAGTTTGGCAACATGTGCCTTATCTAGCTCTATTAAGTGTGTTGAGACAACGCGGTTTTTTTCTTCCCTCAGGACTGTCCGGAGCAGTTCAAGTTCTTGGAGCAGACCATCAAGAAGTCCAACTGCGACATTCCGTTTCCCGCCGAAGGCCTCACCTACACCATCCCTACCGATGGCGACGGCGACCGCTCGGCCGCCCTCACCACGGTTCGTCTACCCCATTACAGCAACAAGGGAGTTACTCACCAGACTGTGGAGAGCAGTCGGGAGAGTGCCAGGCCGTTTCCTTGTTCGAGGGCGGCTTGGGCGGCGACACCCTTTTCCTAGACATCAGCAACATCGACGGCTTCACTGCTGGCCTCGACGTTACCGGTACCCCCTCTTGTTATTATAGTGTAATTACATTCATGTATTTACCACCAATCAAAACGCAGCCTACTACTCCAACGGGACGGACAACTGGACGAGGAACATTCATTGCTGTTCGGGCTGTACGAACACCACGGAATCGCCCAACTGTCACGGCCAGGGCATCTACTGGTACCCTACCGAGGTCGCGGGCTACGGCACTGTCGGTTGGCCGTCGGCCCAGCTCCAGCAGCTCGTGGTTACCTTTTCGTGCCTAGACGAGGACGACCTCCATGCATGTGACGGGGTTGTGTGCCTCAATGACGGCGTGTGCATGGGCGGCATGCTCGGCCAGTGTCTGTGCCAGCCGGGCTGGGGCACGGCCAACTGCAGCGTCAAGCTCGACTACACGCCGTGCTTCGGCGTTGACTGCGGATACTACGGCATCTGCGACACTGCCTCGGCCGAGGCCGGCGGCCCCAAGTGCAAGTGTCTCCAGGGCTACTCGGGCTCCGTATGCACGGAGCCGCCCAAGGACTCCCCCTGTAGCGGCGTGGACTGCGGCAGCCACGGTATCTGCAAGGGCGGCCTGTGTGAGTGCAGTGGGGGCTTTACGGGCTGCTCGTGCGACGTGGCGCCCAATTGCAGCTTCGTGGCCAACGCGGACTACCAGGGCTACGACCTGCCAGCCAGCGGCGGCGGAGGCGGCGTGACGGCCAAGACCCAGGAGGAGTGCTGCGCCAAGTGCCAGCAGGCCCCCCTCTGCATGGGCTTCACCTACACCGGCAACACGTGCTACCTCAAGTCTTCTGTCAGCCAGGGCTACATCTCCTCTCCCGGGCAGACCGCAGGCTCGCTCCCTGCGAATGTGACCCTTGTCCCCGAGAGCTGCCGTGGTACCGCATCATTCTTTGTGCTTTGATCATTTTTTGTTGGTCGTTTGCTGATGAAGCGGCACAGGCACGTACGGCGGCGCAGCCGGCTTGACCTCTCCGCTTGCCCACCTCTTCTCGCTGCTTCAGGCCCACCTCGACTTCTGATCAATCTGTAGGCCGATGACGAAATCCGGAGGCCGAACGGCCTTGGTCGATGAGCTGGTGGGCACATCGACAAGGCTTATGGCTGATGTTGCTCCACACCACTACCGGCTCCTCTCATCCTGCTGGACTGTAACACCTAATCATGGAGTCATGCTTCATCTACAATACAACCATACTTCTCCTGCACTCCCCAACCCATATCACAGTGTGCAAGAGAAGGAGCAAAAAGCACGTGGATTTCTGGCACAGCAACAACCACAAAGGTGATACCTCCTGCTGGCCTTGTATGCATAGATATGCTGTGAGCAAATAAAAGGAGAAAGAGCAGATAAGGAGCAAGGGAGAAAGAGGATATAGCAGGGAAGGAAAAGCACCCAGCAGCATTGCTAAAGCCAAAAGGTTATCACACCGAGAAGAGGAGCAAAAGGATATGGCCGTATCCGAAAGCAGATTGTGGATTTTTTGGCATGTTGGGGCATCAACCAAGAACAACACAGGAGTTAAATAGTGTGGATACAGCCATACTGCGCAGCTTCATTGAAGACAGTCTTCAAGCCATACTGCATCCTCACCAAGCACTCCACAGACTTGTAGGCACCAAAGTCTTTTGCCAGTTATTGCCCTGATTGGGTTGGATGGACTGTGTACACATAAGCCAGTCATTGTGGAGGTTGATCTTGGTGCCAATGAGCAGCTTGGTAATAACAGAGTAGTGGGTGTGATCTCAGCATTCTACTTGCTGTGGGCAGTCTTACAGGACAAAAGCAATGCATGATTTGCAGGACTCAGGAGTTGGATACTGCACAGGGATAACCAGTACAAGGGAGTGTTGTATTGCAGAGCAAGAGTGTGGCTGTGTGGGAGACCTATGTGGTCCAAGATGGCTATGTGTGAAGGTGTACAGTTTATTGTGTAACACGCTAAAGAGTGAACAAAGAAACAAAGAATGAACGTCTGTTCCTTAAAAGGAACAGACGTGAGAGTGGATTGGAGGGAGGTTGTTGACAATGTTGACTCTGGGAGTCTGGCTCCCAGAATGTCTGGAGGAGTCATGTCATGCC
The DNA here is from genome assembly GCA_027943245.1 of Acanthamoeba sp. SK_2022b. Lineage (NCBI taxonomy): Eukaryota > Discosea > Longamoebia > Acanthamoebidae > Acanthamoeba > Acanthamoeba sp. SK_2022b. Next base: position 10,521 of record JANDJZ010000183.1, read on the forward strand.
ACCTGTCACGACCTTTGGCTCTCTGGACTCTGGACTTTGTCCAACACGCCCCTCACTCAAGCGTAGGGGCGTTCATCATGCTGAGGAGGCCGATGAGATGTTGAAGCTTCTCATGTGGGAGTGGCTTTGTCAGGAGGTTGGCTGGCATGTTGTTTGTTGGACAGTAGCTGGTCGTGATGAAGCTCTGGGCCTTAGAGTCATGAAGATGAGCAAGCTTGATGTTGTAGTGCTTCATGTGGCCTTGGTAAGCTGCATGGTCACCGTTGATCAGAGTGAGAGCGCTCTGATTGTCGTTATAGAGGTTGATCAGCATGTTGACTGGCCCAGTGAAGGTCGGCATCAGGTGGCGAAGGTAGAGCGCCTGCTTGGCACCTTCAGAGAGGGCGTTGAGCTCAGCTTCAGTGCTGGAGAGAGTGACGCACTTCTGCATCTGCGTGGTCCAGGTAACTGGACCACCACTGAGGGTGAAGATGACGCCAGTCATTGATTGCCTTGAGGGATCATTGCCCCAATTGGCATCTGGGTAGCTGATTGGCAGGAGAGAGGAGGCGTAGTTTGGGTTGGTGCAGGACTTGTTGTAGCAGATTGACAGGTTGTGTGTACCAATGAGGTACTGCATGACCCTCTTGATTGCCACAATGTGGACTGGGCTGTAGGCAGTAGAGTGCTGGCTGAGCCTCATCACTGTGTAGAGAATGTCCAGTTGAGAGGTCCACGTGAGGTAGAGAAGCATGCCAATGGCGCGGTGGAAGGGAAAACTGGCAGCCTCTGGATCAACCTTCTCAAGCTTGGGAAGGTCAATGTTGAGTGACATTGGCGTGTCAACGGCCTTGGCGGAGGACATATTGAAGTCTACAAGTATCTTGTCAATCTTGCCATGCTGGAGGGTGTAGAGAAGGCCGTGTTCATGGTCTTGGATAATTTCAAGGCTGAGGATCAACTTGGCTGGGCTGAGGTCCTTGATAGAAAAGGCCCTGGCCAGTGCACATTTGATTGGATTGATCTTGTGTGTGTTGGCAAGGATTGTGCAATCATCAACATAGACACCGATGAAGGAGCAGCAACCCATCAAATTGGAGTAGTACAGGCATGGATCAATGGTGGTAGGAGTGAAGCCAGATGCATGTAGATGTCTGTCAAGCATCTGGTTCCACTTGTACAGCAACTGCTTGAGGCTGTAAAGGCACTTCTGCAGTCTGCAGACCCAGTCCAGGTGTTGTGGATTGACATAGCCTTCAGGCTGCTCAATGTAGCTCTCATGATTGATGTTGGACTGGAGGAACACGCCCATGACATCAACAATGTGTAGGTCATTGTTGAGGATGACAGTCCACACAAGAAGAATGTGGAGGTTGTCAAAGGGAGGATGGGTGTGAAGATGATGTTGTAGTCGATGCCATGGCGCTAATGATGCAGGAGTTGTTGCCGAGCGTCACATGGTGGTCATCGAGTGGGATGTAGTTGGAGAAGAGGTCACACTTGGCCATCATGTGCAACATCGCCCCTGAATTGAGGTACCAGATGGAGGTACTGTTGTTCATGGCGGTATAGGCAGCACCATCATCATCAACAGTCTGCAGAATGGGCTTCTCATCTGATTCTGAAGAATGGTCAGATGCGCAGTTGGTGTTGTCTCCACACTTCTTCTTCTTGGGGCAGTTGTTGATGAGATGTCCCTTCTCACAACAGTACTGGCAGTAGGTAGAGCCAGTTGGATGAGCTGTGGGCTTAGGAGCTGAGCTCCCTTCAGCCCAATGGGGCTCAGATCAACGTTGCTGCTTGGGACGGCGCTTGTGATCATGTGCAGTGAGCGCCTTGTCAGCAGTGGGTAGAAGACCTTGCTCTTTGAGAGAGATTTTGTCTTCTCATTCTTGAAGCTTGGCCCTGGCCTGGTGGATGTTGATGGTTGGCCAATTGGAAATGATGGCCTTGGTGATGTCATACTCAGGAGGAAGTCCAGTGAGTGTGATCACAAGGACCATCTTCTGGACAATGCATTGGATGATGCCCTGGATGATCTTGCAGTTGTCTTCATCCAGCTCAAGTTCGTCGTTGTCCTCTGTGTGCTGAGCATTGAGGAGGGAGAGGGCGTCATTGAGCTCACAGTTGATGTTGGGGAAGGCCACCTTGGTGCGCTTGTTGAGTTCACCAAGGTAGGCAGCCACTGACTGACCAGGCTTCTTCATGGTAGAGAAGAGCTTGGTCATGCCAGTGAGAAAGTGACTGATGCCACTGGTCTTGAGCTCCTTGGTGAGAGTGTTGAGGGCAGCCTTAGGGGTTGAGACGTGCTTGAAAAGAGGAAGGAGGCTGGGATGGACCAGCGTCTTGATGATGCCAAGCGCCTGCTTGCTCTGGAGGTCAAACTCCAGCTTGTGGGCCTCAATGGAGTGGTTCAGTGTCAGCGAGCTTGTCAGTGGGATGAACATTGACACTGGTGGCGTAGCCTCCAAGTCCCTTTGACTGAAGGAGACTGAGAACCTGGGCTTTCCAAATACAGAATTCTCCAGATGATTGGAGAAGAGGAATCTGTGACTTATTCATGACAAGCATGATGGGATGTTCTGGGAGTGCTGAGGATGTTGCTGGGTAGTGTTATGTGGCAGGTTCAAACAATTAGTCAGTGAGAGAGTGAGAAGTGGTAGCGTTGTTCAGGCTGTATGGGCAGGTGGGCCCATAACCTATTGCAGAGCAAGAGTGTGGCTGTGTGGGAGACCTATGTGGTCCAAGATGGCTATGTGTGAAGGTGTACAGTTTATTGTGTAACACGCTAAAGAGTGAACAAAGAAACAAAGAATGAATGTCTGTTCCTTAAAAGGAACAGACACAAGAGTGGATTGGAGGGAGGTCATTGACAATGTTGACTCTAGGAGTCTGGCTCCCAGAATGTCTGGAGGAGTCATGTTGTGCTGCCTGTCACGACCTTTGGCTCTCTGGACTCTGGACTTCGTCCAACATGTTGTTGGTGCTGTGAAGAGGTGTAGTGATGTGGACGACCAGTATTGACCTCCTCAAATGGGCCACCAGTTTGTGTTGTGTGGAGATGTTTGTGTGAGTGGGTAGAAAGAAGAAAATTGAGAAGCCAAAGCAAGGCGATGGGTAACACTGTTGGATACGGCCATAGTGGCAGCTTAACTTTGCTGTTTGGGTGGAGATGGAAAGAGGCAAAACAACGGAGATGGATTAATGCTGTTGGATACGGCCATACTGCGCAGAAAGCACCGCTTCCCATCCGAACAGCGAAGTTAAGCTGCGCCAGGCGGTGTTAGTACTGGGGTGGGCGACCACCCGGGAATCCACCGTGCCCGTATCCTCCTTTTGATCTCGACGATGGCGAGCACTATCTGTGGGAGAGCTACGACGACGGTACCGTCGGTACCCTCATCTGCGATGCAACTAGGGGAGCCTCCGCTCGATTGAGCGATCTGTTGTTGACCGACGGCGACATAGGGGAGATCAACGTCGCACTCTACGACGCGCACCACTTTGGGCTGTTGGTGAGGGAAATCGAGTGCCTGTGCCTGCCGCGCCAGTACGTGTGAGAAGCGCTTTGAGTTTGACCTGGACTTGGACATCCTGCGGCCCATGGTGCCCTCCCCTCCTTCTCGGTATCCTCGCCGGTTGACCCAATCGTTTCACACAGGTCAGTTGGATCACTCGTCTGCGTGTCCATGGCACAGACGCGAATGGAGCCCCTACAAGGCCAAGAGATGCATATTCCACGCCATCAGGTGCGGCGAGCCTGTGCACAGCTGGTGCGTGACATGCGCATCTCTGCTCACCGCGTGGCGGGAGGCGTGGCCACCAGGTACCGTCTTTGCCCTGCAGGTTGCGGACTACTCGGCGGCCAATCTACCTCAAGGAGATCATCGACCAGTGGGAGGACCTCAAGGCCGCCTTCCAGAAGCCTTCTTCAAGCTGCGCGACGAGTTCTTTGGCAAGGCGCGCTACCACGAGCTCTACTCGCTGCATGGACGTCGAGGCTGAGGTGCACGTCCACCTCTTCAATCCTCGGGACAAGGCCTTCCTCGCCTCCGATATCACCAAGCTGGACCAGCTCGCCCGCAACACGCCTGGCGCGGCCGACGCGTCAGACGCGCCACCGTGCCGTATCCTCCTTTTGCATGTTCTTTTGCACCTAACAACACCATAACCAAGACGACTTATCTTTTGCTACTCTCTCTGTTGGAACTGATAGGAGTTGAGTTTATTGAGTGAAACTTTGTTTCTCTATGGCCTCCTATCACTACACACTCAAAGCCTTTGGGGCCAGCGCTTGTTAGTCTTAAGCAGACAACACGTAGCGGGTGAAGACCCACGCATCAAGCAAGCTCTCCTCCGTGTCCCATCGTTTCACCTTTTCCACGGGCTCGCTCGGCAGCTGCAATGGACACAAAGCATGTAAACTCAGCCGTCGACCATCGCGCTGGAGCAGATCGGAACGGATGGTGGACGAACCTCGAGCACACGCGTGACACAGCCCAGAGGCTTGGCCATCACGTCATGGAGGACCGAGTCGGGAAGGACCGTGGCTTGGCCGCCTTGAGCAGCCGCGAGGATGTGCGGGTTCTTGCGAATGGCGTCGATGACGAGCGAGTAGAGCGGGTGGGGGTCCTTGGCCCCCTTGGAGTCGACGGGGGCGTCGACACCAGCCGTCACCCTCCCACACTTGACCATGAGCTCGTAGATCGGCTGGTAGTGATCTTCCAGCATCCACCGCTTCAGCTCGAACCGACACGAACGGTCCCTGTGTGTGTGTGTGTGTGTGTGTGTGTGTGTGTGTGTGTGTGTGTGTGTGTGTGTGTGTGTGCGCGCGCGTGTGTGTGTGTGAGTGAGTTTTGTGTTGTCACAATGTGCCAGCCAATGAACGGCGAGGATGACGCACGAGATCTGGGCGTCGCTGATTACGGAGTCGAAGAGAAGGAACTGGTGAGCGCTCTGGAAGAACGGCTTGCCCTCCAGCTGCAGGTAGTCGGCTGCCGACCAGGTGATGAAAGCGAACCACTCGAACTCCTCCGCAGCCTCCTTCCACTTGATGTCGTCACGTCTCGTGGTCGGGTCCACTTCGTCCTCGTCTTCGTCTTCATCCTCGTCTTCGTCCTCTTCCTCGTCCTTCTCCTCGTCCTTCTCCTCGTCCTTCTCCTCTTCCTTCACCTCTTCCTTCTCCTCTTCCTTCTGCTGCTCATCGCTGCCTTCGGTCTCCTGCTTCTGGTCCTCATCACCCTTATCACCATCATCCTCACCTTCATCTTTGTCTTCATTATCTTCTACAAACTCCTTCTCGATACCCTCCGTCATCCCAAGTACCATCATTTGCTTGCGCGCGTTGCAGGCTTGGATGTGCTTGACCACTTCATCCACCTGCGCGCCCCAAAGCAAGGCATGTCCGCATGGTGAGTCAAGCACGTAGCGGCAACACAGTGGTGGGTGGAGGCCACCTTGGCTTGGTACGTCAAGCAGCCGGCAAGGTCGGGCGAGAGGATGAGGCCGAGGCCAAACACCCCGAAGCCGCCCATGCCGTAGGTGCCCAAGTAAGTCGAGGCGATGAACAGCTGTCGGCCCACCACCCGGTTCAATGGACACCCCAGCTCCCTGCGGCCATTGGTTAATAAAAAAATAAAATAAAATAAAATACAGAAATAGAGGAAAGTACCTGTAGCTTGGTGGGCGGTCCCGCACTTCAGAGGGGTTCCAGCTCCATTTGGAGGACTCCTCCGGGTAGAAGGCAGCCTCGCGAAACTCGAGGATCAGTTTGGTCGGCGTGTCCGGGTCGGTGTCCGTCATACACAGCTTTCAAGCTCAGCGCTGTCTTCGCGTTTTCTGCTGGCATGTTTTTCCCGCACAATTTTGAGGCAGCTCGGTGAAGGCTCGATGCCGACTGAAGTGAAGCTTTGCGGTCTGTTGTTTTTCCAATGGGCGTGTGGCACAACCATGTTGGTGCGCTGGGTGGAGGCATACTTGCACAAGCCAGCCATGACTTAAAAGGGGTTGGGGTGGGTTCAGCAATGCCCAACTATGCTGTGCAAGCAGCCATATATACTGTGCAAGATGGTCATCTACATGACCACTTTGGTTTCCTTGGCTGGCTGTCATGCTTACCAGTCCAGAAGCTGAGGGCTACCAGCACCATTTCCCACTGCCCTCCCACACATCTTCTCTGACACTAGAATGCAGACTGCAAGTGCTGAGATCACACACCACTGCTCTGCCATTCCAAAGCTGCTCCTTTCCAAGATCAGCCTCCCCCTTGACACCAACACCATTGCCTGCCTGGCTGATGAGTGCATGCAGCCCACCCAACCCAATCAGGGCAAGAAAACTGCACTTTGGTCTGTGGAAAGTCTGTGGAGTGCTTGGTGAGGAACAAGAGGGGATATAGTGGCAGCTTAACTTTGCTGTCATTGGATGGTGGTGATGATGATGACAACAAAGGAGATGGACAGCGTAGAGATGTTGGATACGGCCATACTGCGCAGAAAGCACCGCTTCCCATCCGAACAGCGAAGTTAAGCTGCGCCAGGCGGTGTTAGTACTGGGGTGGGCGACCACCCGGGAATCCACCGTGCCCGTATCCTCCTCTTTTGGCTCTTGCAATGCTGCTTGGTGCTACGTGGCACCTCCTTCCTTGCCTGCACGCAGCCTATCTCATGGTCTCTGATATGGGTGGTTGTTTATCTTTTGTTTATCTTTGCTCTCCCACATCCTCCCTTAGGCGTGAGGAGAATATGTTGTTAGGTCCCAGTCAAAAGTTAAAAAATGTAACACGTTGCGCTACTGCTGTTTGCCAAAGTTGAGGCGGGGCTGGGTCAGTTCACGCTTCCTCTTGCCCGTTCCGGCAGGGTCCTTGGCTTTCTTGCTGGCCGCGGTGCCCTTCTTGCTCGATGAAGCTGATGAGGCCATCTTGGCCGCCGCTGTCCTACTGCCCGCGTTCTCCTTGCCTCGAAGCGGCGGCTGGTCCACGACAGGAGGAGTCGATTCTCGAGGTCGGCCAGCCAGACGCACCGACACCGCTCCGCTCTCCGATCGCACCGACGTGAAGCTGAACGCCGACGCCGGCGCCGCCATCGTCGCTCCGGCGGGCTCCTCCCTTCGTTCCAGCGTCGATGTAGGCTTGGCCTTGCCTGCCTTCTTGGCGCTGGTCGCGGCTTCGGTCGATGGCCGAGCGCGGGCCCTCTTCTTCGCGGGCTGGGGCGACGTGTTGTCGACCTCCTCCTCCTCCTCCTCGACCGCCTCGTCCTCCTCTTCAGCCCGAGCCGGCCGCAGGTTGAGCGTGAACCGGTGTTGCTCCTCGTCCGGCTGGTCTTGCTGCTGTGTCTGGTCGTCGGGCTTCTCGATGGCCGCGAGTTGCTTGCGCTCCTCCTCGAACGATTCCTGGCGTTCTTCGAGCAGGTCCAGCAGCTTGTCGACAAGCTTCAGGCTGCGCTGCATCTCCGCCATCTTCACCGCGATGTTGAGCGACCTGCAGGGAGAGACAGACACTCGACATGTCAACGTCGCGCGCTTGTGGATTGTTGAGGGAGGAGGGGGGGGGGTTAACGAAGCGGTACTTGGGGAAGTAGAGCAGGGTGGCGTAGTCCCACGCTCGAGCGGCCTCGCCCCTCTTCAAGGCGATGCGCATCATCTTCAGCAGGTGCGCGTCGGCCAACAGCAGGTCGTCCACCACGTCGTTCTGTCGTGGGTGAGGAAACGCGAGGTAGTGATCGGAGTCAGACAGAAGCGTGAAGGCTGTGTGTGTGTGTGTGTGTGTGTGTGTGTGTGTGTGTGTGTGTGTGTGTGTGTGTGTGTGTGTGTGTGTGTGTGTGTAGGTGCCTTGTTGTCAAAGGGCATGTTGTAGCCCTGCTGATTGGCCCACTTTTTGTGCTGCACGACGGCCTGGTGGCGCAGGTACACCTCCTCCACGTACGCCTCATCGCCATCCGATTTGTCCTGTTGATGCCTTCAGTCAGCGCACACGCACACGCACACAGACACGCACACGCACACGCACACGCACACGCACACACACATGATGTGACAGGGTTTACCTGGAGGGCGTCCAGCTGGGGGTTGAAGGCGACGGGGATTGGATGCTTCATGAGGCCGAACGTGGCTGGCTGGCCATCGGCCCCGCGGATGGGCACGCCGCGCACCTCCTCGTAGTCAACCGACGTGATCCACCAGTCGCTGGCGCCGTGCTCCTTGGCCGCGTTCTTAAAGTCGAGCACGGTGGTCCACTGCCAGCCAAACTGGCGGGTGAGCCCGCGGAGCACGTTGTTCGAGTCCTTCGCCAACACCATGCCTCGCCACGAGAAGCCCAACCACGCCAGCGTCGTTGCCGCACCGAGACCTATTAATTCAAATCAATTCTATAAATTAGGACCTTAAAATGCATAACATAAATAAAAATAAAAATGAATGAATGCTTAGAGATGGTGCAACTAGTGTACCGAGGGAAATGGTGGCCTCGCATTCCTCGGTGTCGATGTTGTAGAGGCGCAGCTCGAGATTCTGGCGATCGAACACGGCCGGCGTGCGGTGGTAGACGACGGCCAGATGGTGCTTGTAGCCGGCCATGGTGACCACAGGCCCGGGCAGGGCCACCACCGCTCGCTGCACCGCGCGCTCCGAGTAGACGCGCAGGTACTGCTTGCTCGTCGCCGCCGCGGCCCAGTTCGCTCCGATCGCCACGGCCTGTCGAGATGACGTGAGATCGCACGCACGCACACACGCACATACACACGCGCGATTGGCGCATGTGTGTACCGTAATGTCTTCGTCGCTGGGCATGTTGACCACCCAGTGGGGAAGGGAGTCGTTGGGGTCGTGCATCAGCTTGTCGCACGGCCGAAAGAAGAGGCTCGACAGCGACACGGGTTGCGCCGGATTCCGCTTCGAGCCAAACACCGCCTTACCGCCGGTGATGGCCTGCGGGCGGATCGCCAACGCATGTTTGGGGGGGGGGCACGCAGAGGTCAGGCCACTCTGTCTCCAACTGCGCGCGCGTGCGCGTGTGGTGGGTCCGTACGGCCATGGTGAAGTTGAGCGTGTTGGGGAACTTGAAGCCGGCAAAGTCGCCCCGGTTGTAGAACTCGACGTGGACCTCGGCTTCCTGCCACTCGAGCACGTAGACCAGGCCCTCGTGCGTCCACGCTGTCCGCCGTTTGTCGCTTCTGTCAGTGGAAGCTCCGCATAGGGGGGGGGGAGAGAGAGAGAGAAAGATCATGCCCCGTTACAACTGGAGGGCCGTACCGAGCCAATGCCAGGACTGGGAGACGTCGCCGCTGTTGGGCTGGAAGGCCGGCTGGGTCGCCGCGTAGCTGTCCTCGTCCCACTCGACCCGGTCGGCCTTCTGCAGCTGGGCCTCCGCCGCGTCCATGTCCCCGGCGGCTTTCGTTGTCGACGCTGGCACCACGGCGCTCGTCGTCGTCGTCGTTGTAGTGGTGAGCGACGGCACCACTGCCTTGGCCAGCGCCGCCGAGCTCGTCGCGTCCCACGAGCAAAACTTGCCCTCCTCGGACAGCTGTCCAATGACCATTTGCGTGTGTCAGTGCAGTGAGGGAGGGGAAGGAGGAGCGCGGAGAGCCTACCAGGGCAATCTGTGTGCCGGCGGGACTCCACGACATGGAGGTGATGGCCGTGTGGTGGCTCAGGCTGTTGACGATCGCGCGGGCGACCATGTCCCAAATGAGGACCGCGCGCTCGCCCTTGCCGCCCGCAGCTGCAGCGTGCTTGCCGTCGGGTGACCAGCGGAACGAGCGTGCCGGATACTGGTGGCGGCCGATTCGGTGGCGACATCAAGTAAGCCAAGGGCCACTTCGCAATTGCGGCGGTGTGTGTGTGTGTGTGTGTGTGTGTGTGTGTGTGTGTGTGTGTGTGTGTGTGTGTGGTGTGTGTGTGTGTGACTGCACGCACGTTTGCCAGGAGCGGCTTGGCGGCGGTCCACACGTTGCGGTCGACGAGGAGCAGGTCGGTCTCGGTGGTCACGGCCAGCTGTGTGCCTTTGGATGGGCCATTTCATAAGGAAACACAACGTGAGCTTACCCCGCGTTTTCAAACCTGTTTCGAAATTGATTTCGTGAGTGGGTACCGGTAGGGCTCCACTCGATAAAGGTGGCCCGCGGAGCGACGTGCAGGAGGATCGAGTTGCCCTGGGCGAGGTTCCACAGGCGCGCGGTGCCGTCAGCCCCGACCGAGGCCTGGAACACAGCACAGCACATACATCAGCTGTTCTGCACCAACGACTACGCGTGCATGTGGCTGGTGCCATGATGGGCAGCGCTTACGAGAAACTCTCCCTTGGGATCGTAGGACAGGCACACTACGGCGCCGGTGTGGCCAGTCAGGCAGCTCACGTCCAACGGGTCGGCGAGACCAGCTACGGAGATCATGCCCGACCTACGCAACGAGGCGATGCCCCACGCTGGCGGTCAGCACTCACACATTCCAATGTGCTGAACACACAAGCGGAACACGTACTCGGTGGCGGCAGCGATGCGTTGGCCGTCGGGACTGCGCGCGAGGCAGAGCACGGGCGAGCCCAGCTCCATCATGGCGGGCGCGGCGCTGGCGGGAGACGTGGCGGCGTGCACTTCCAAAGCGCCCACCATGCCCGTCTGCGTGCCGAACATCACTCGCTTGTTGCTTGTGGCGGCACCTGCCGCCTGCTGGGAATCATCGCCCAGGAGCTGCAGGCACGTCACATTACCCTGGCTCTCGCCGCCAGGGCTCAAGGCGACAGGATGCGAATTCAATGGGAACCATCTCTGAATCGTAGAGGCACCGCCGCACGTGACCACGCAACTATACGGCGATGTGAAAACGCATTGACGATTTTAGAGATTACGTAAAGAGATGAATTGGATGAATTTGGGGCGGGTACTCGGGGTCAATGTAGAGGACGCTGGAGGGCTGGGGCGAATGAGGAGCCCTACGCCATAAAAGGGAAGAAGATGGCGGTGGTCCAGGCTTGGAGGCCTCCATCTTGTGTTATGTTATCTTCTGTCGTTCGTTACTAATGGCTCTTTCGCGCCAAAACGTCAATTGGCTGCTTTGCATTCTCTCTAGCGACACGGAAACTATTCCAATCATGTATATGGCTGAGGTTGTGTGAACAAGCTCGGGCGGAATGGAGGAGGTGTGGGTATTGCGGGCTGTCTTTTCGATGCTCGACCTGCCAGCCCTTGCCACCGTGGCTCAAGGTTTTCTTGGCTGTCCTCACCCCCCCCCCCGCTCTTCTTTCTCCTTGCCTTACCCCGCGCAGTGTGCCGGCAGTGGCGTGCGGCCCTGGAGGACGACGAAGGCGAGGGCGCTGCGGTGGGTTCCCTGCAGGCGGGCGACGTGTGGCGAGCCGTGGCACTGCGCCACCTGCCCTGCTGGTACGCCGCGCAGGCAGGCCCGGAGGGCGACGAGCAGCCAACTGCAGCGGACGAGGCAGCCGCCCACGTCGATGACCAGCGAACCATCGAGGAGCGGAAGCGGCAACTGTGGGGCCGCCCGGTGGTCGTCGCGCCCGACACTCCACGCCACCGATGGAAGCAAACGCTGCGCTGTACCTCACCCCTTGTCCGCTTGCCATGTGCATCAAAAGGCTGACGAGCGGCGCAGGCGTGGTGGAGGTGTTTCGATGCGCGGCCGCGTTGCTCGAGAGCGGCTTCACCCTCGACGCCTGGCACGACATGAAAGGCTGCGACAGGTGCCCCCCCCTCTCTGCCTTTACCCTTCCTGAATGGAGTAGCGTAGGCCCTACCTCACAGTAAGCCGACTTCATTTGGGGGGGTCAGGGGCTGGGACTACGACGTGTGGCACTATGCTCTCCATATGCTGCAGCAGCACGACATCATCGTCAAGAAGGTGGCCGTCGCACACAGCACCTGCGCACAGGCGCCGACTGACTCTCGGCGGTATCGCTCCCCCCGGGGCGTAACAGGGCCGAGAGGTGCACAGCTACGGGGTGACGGAGGCCGGCCGGGTGTGTATGCGCGAGGGGAGCCCCGAAATGGTCGTCTACGAGCGAGTGCCGCCCGAGGGCATGTACATGGTCGACCTCAAGGTTCCCATTGCTCTCTCCCCTTTCCTTGTGTGTGTGTGTGTGTGTGTGTGTGTGTGTGTGTGTGTGTGTGTGTGTGTGTGTGTGTGTGTGTGTGTGTTGTTTGTGATGTTTGTGTGCCTCATCACGTCGACGCATTCTTTGTCTCAGGAGTGGGCGGCGGACAGGGACGTGAAGGGCATCAATCAAGCGCTCGCCCTGGGCTGGATCGTCATCCTCGACGACGCTGTGCGTGCACCTTTTCCCCCAATGCCCTTGACCGAGAACTAGATAGAGAGAGACGCTCTGAAGCTTACGCCAACTGAACGTTGTGTGCGTTCGCAGGCCGACGTCGAGAAACGTGAACGCGCGGCGGCGGATCCTCTGGTGCTGGCCAAACGCAAGAGCCTTGCGCGCGTCGTACGCAACGTACTGGCGCTACTACCATCACTGCAGGATGTTCGTTGCCCATGTGTGACCCACGTGTGTGTGTGTGTGTGTGTGTGTGTGTGTGTGTGTGTGTGTGTGTGTGTGTGTGTGTGTGTGTGTGTGTGTGTGTGTATTTCAGGCGGAGTCGCCTGTGGACGAGGTGCGAGGTCAATTGACCCTAATCGACCGCCACGCCCACGAGGATAACCGCAGCCTGCTCCACAAGGTCACTTCCCACCACTTGCACCTCCTGCGTCACCAACACCCACTTGTGTGTGTGGCGAACGTTGTGGGAGTATAGGAAGTCTACGCCAGCTTGAAGCGACGCAAGCTCATCTTCAACAAGATCGAGCGCACGTATCGCATGTCGCGCGGAATTCAGTTCGTGTCGAGCGTGCATGAAATGCTATGCATTCTTGCTGCAGCACAGGACCAGCGCGAGGGCCAGCCCGACCAAGCAATCTCGCCTCGGCGTGCCGATGCAGCTGAGTCGGCCGGCGGGACAGTCGGCGACACCACTGCCTCCGACAACCATGAAAAAGAGACCATCTTCTCGCACAAGACCAAGTACTTCCAAATGCACAAGGTGCCCTTGCCCCTCACACACACACACACACACACACACACACACACACACACACACACACACACACACACACACACACCACGCACACATCCGTGCACGCAAACCAACAAGTGGATGAGTGCAGGGCTTCTTTAGGGAGGATAGAGACGTGGGCACGAGCGTGGAGGACATGCTGGCGGCAATCGCCAAGATAGAGAACTACACGGCCAACGTCCGAGACCTCCAGCAATGGCTCCGCCCTGGTACGCACATGCACATACGCACTCGCACACACGCACACACGCACACGCATACGCGGGTCTGGCGCTACTGACGTGTCCGAATGAACGAAAGAGTCGGAGATGGTGGTGGACGCGGTCTTCCACAACATGGTGCTACTGGGTGAGGCGGGCGGCATCACCATGAACGAACTCCTGCGGCGCGAGAAGGAGAACGACCGCCCCATCCCACGGTACCCCCCCCCACCTTAAGGTGCACCTGTTGTGACACGAATTGAAACATTTGTAATTGTTTGGATGTGTTTGGCGCAGTCCGGCGGGGATTGATTGGGAGGAGCTGGTGGTGATGCGGAACAACATCATCCACAAGTATTTCATCTTCCACGACGACATCACCCGCCGCACGCGCATGAAGCAGGCCTGGGATCTCGCTCGTAAGCTCATCGCCCACGGCCGCCCAGCTCTCCGCGCGCTCCTCCTCGCTCTCCAGAACCCTCCCGTCTCGGTCTCCTCGCACTGAGCAGGCCACCTCACGGATCTGCCGAATGTCATGTGTTTACTAATTTTTTTCCTACGGCTTAGCGGGACATCGGAGGCGGTGATGTGTGATGTTGGATACGGCCATACTGCGCAGAAAGCACCGCTTCCCATCCGAACAGCGAAGTTAAGCTGCGCCAGGCGGTGTTAGTACTGGGGTGGGCGACCACCCGGGAATCCACCGTGCCCGTATCCTCTTTTTGCTTCTCAAACAAAAAAAACAAAATGATGGCAGTCACTGCCATCATTTTGAAAATTGTAGAAGGTTTTCATGTTTTGAGGAGTGAAGAAAACAGTATCAATGTCTTAATAAAAACCTGGTTGTTGTTGCAAACAAAAGGAGGGTGTGTGCAGCAAAAGTCAACAGAATCTGATGGATGGGCTTGACAAGAATTTTCCCTGCATTCTCAGTGGCCTTGAAGGCTGCAAAATTGCTGATCTTGGAGATCTGCTTTACTCTCAGCCAACAGATGAGGAGCTTAGTTGCGTTCCAAAGGAAAATCTTCTCAGTCATTACAGCAAACTCCTTGCAAAGCATGTCCAGTTGAATGCAGAACTGATCAACATTGGGTGCATGATCAAAAAAAAGCTGGGTCCCTTCGTCCTGTTACAGCACAGGGACAGCAAGTGCTGATCAAGTCCTTCAATGAAATGGAGGTTCTAACCATGGACAAGCTCTTGGTGCAGCCACTTTGCAAGGAGGAATGCATGCTCAATGATGGAAAGCCCAAGTATATGGTCATCAATGGCAACCATTGTGTGCCTGCACAGCATATCCTGGCCAGAAATTTTCCTGGTTATGTGACATTGCTGATGTATGCGCCTGCTTGTCTTGTTACCCACGGTATTAGGATATCATACTTTTTTTCAAAGGAGGGACTGTGTGACAGTCCAAAATCATCTTCATGACAACAAATAGTGTCAAGGATGCCTTGGCCAAAAAGGTATACTGGGTAATGTGGGGTGGCTGCAAGCAGATCCTCTGGGACAAATTTCTGAACTCCAGAGTATGCATCCCCTCCATTGCTTCAGTGTCTGGACATACAGCAACCCTGAGGCCAGGGGCAAAGTTGAAGTTTTTTACAGTTGGTGCAGTTCTGCCCTGCACAAGGCGCCAATGAGTTTGTAGTTGGGTGAGTGAGCTGTCCTGAGGCTCAGCAAGTTGAGGGTGGGGACAGTCCATCTTTGATGGCAGTATCACACAGGGCCTGAAGACAACAGGCTTGCTTCATGCAGCTCAAAGAGATCAGCCCATTCTCCAAGCTCAGCTGTGAACAGAGGTTCCCAGCAGTTGTCATGTACGTCTTGAATTACAACACTGAGTTACAGTCCACATCCCTGAGGAAGTGTGTTGGAATTGTAGGCGAAAGAGTTCAGTCAAGCATTTAATTACAGAGTTCCATTCCAACGCACATCAGATCTGATTGTGAGATCTTTGTAACATGGCATGGGACTTTCTGAAATTCAAATTTGATATTAGCCATGCCTTGGATAATGCATTCTAACCAACCCATTCCCTCTCCCTACAGAACTTCGGGTTCCAGTGGCAGTCCCTCACTTTTGCAGTCTGCAAGACCATCCAACTGCTACAAGCCCAGCTCTGCAGAAGGATGCCAAGCTGGCTCTGGATGATCCTCAGGTAACCAGTGCCAACATGCCAGCTGCAGACCTGCAACTCAAGTGGTGCCACAAGGGCTCTGGCACAAGGTTGACCTTCACAATGCAATGCTGTTTGGTACCTATCTGGCTTCGTCTCTGTTCTCAGCTGCTGCCTCCCTGACTGTGTTACTGCCTTACACAGGCCCATCAACATCAACGGCCTTCAACACCTCATTGGCATCTACCACACCCATCCCTCCATTTGGCTCCTCAACCCTGATGAGCGTGCTGCTCCAGACAATGCTCAAGAGTTTGGTATGCCTTTGCCTTCCAAGTATGGTTTATTGTTTTCTCACCATTGTTTTGTTCTGGCATTCCTTGCATCTCTGCAGAGGCCGTTGACTGCAATCATTGTGTGCTTGTCTGGAGCATGCTGGGAGAATATACATGAAAGCCTTTCAAAGTGCTACAACCTCAACCCCGCAATGAGCGCTCTTGAAGACAACCAGGCACACTATGAGCACTACACCAGTCCAATGTGGCCACAAAGAAGGAAGCCAACTTCAGCACCTACTGCAAGTATGTGGTATGTCAATATCTTCATCACCTTTATTATTGAGGCACTTGTTGTTGCATTTGTTCTCAACATCTGCCTTCAACAACAGGGAGCGCTGCAAAAGGCTTACACATGTACCCAGAAGTCCAAAGTATTGTCACACATCTCTATGTCCTGCTTATTATTGTGTGGTTCTGATGCACATCAGGCACAAATCCAATGTGCGTTGGATGTGGCAAAATGAAAAAAGGCAAGAAGATCAATGCGTTGAGCAAAAGCAGGATGCAAATCTGATGTGCATCAGAAGACTTTGCCCTCTCCTTGCTGCACCACCACCTTACTCACCACCTTGCAAGCCCAGCAGCAGGCATATGGCCTACAACCTTATACCTGATAATTGCAGCCATGAGAACAAGAACAAGTACATACTGGCTGGGCATGAAGTACAATCCTTGTGTGTTTCTGTGGATGTTAACTGTGGATGACTTTGTGCAAGGGCTCAACCTTGGTACTCCAACGATATTCACAAGCCAGAGCCCCTTTTCCTGCAGGAATGTTGGTCATTTAAGACCTGGCTGGACCCTTATATCCAAAGTGTGAAGGGCACCTCACGCCCACATATCTTCTGCTTTACTCATGGTGATGATGGAAGGGTGCAGCTGAGACCAAGGACTACCACTCCAGTTCCTCAGCTTGGATGGGCCCCTACCATTTCCTTGAGTCATGTCCCACTGATGGCCCTATCCCCCTGGTTCCTGCTCAGCTTGATCCAACCACTCTCAAGGATACCATCTCACTACTGATAAGCCTGATGATGGTGCTAATAGTAGTGTAAAAGGCAGTGTTTGGCTTGGCTTGGTGAAGGGCACGAATCTTCCTCAACTGGTTTGAGGAGTCTTTCCACCTGGTGCCTGATGGTTGGCTTGTTGCCATTACCTGCCACGCAATGATGTCTCACTTGACCTTAACAACCACATGAGACCTGCACTATGAAAGTGACTTTTGGACATGTGAGAGTTGGCCTGAAAATTCATCGCACAGGCCAGCAGGGTACTTGGCCAATGATGAAATCAATGGGGACCACATATGCATAAAAAATCAAATTTTAACAAATTAAAATATGTTTGATTGCTCTTGACATGCCTTTAACCTCCCTAAATTATTGCAATCTTGAAATTGCAATTGCTGTGTGTGATTAATTTGATTAATTCCCCTGATACATTCCAAGGAATGATCACACAGAAAACGCCAGTCATTTTCGACCTCTCATTTGATAATAGAGGAGGATAGAGGCTCTCTGCCCTTACCACACTGCAGATAGTTTTCCAATTGTACTCAGTGTTATTGCTCACTTTTTACAGGAGCTTTTCCAGGCACTGGGCGTTTCTGAACAGGAGTTAGTGGAGGAAGAAGAGGCTGAGGAGACCATAAGCCAGGATCTTCTTGCCTCTCAACCTCCAGCTAGTGCAGCTGCTGCACCATCTGCAGTTGCTCCAGGTTTGTGCTTGGTTGTTTCTTTTTTGTCAGTGTTCTTACTCACCCACACTGTCCTTCTCATTCTTTCACGTACTGCAGAGTCTCAGGCTACCCCTTCTGGGACTCCCAGCACGAAGCCAAAGCCTGCTCCAGAAGAGAAGGCGCTTCTTAAGGCAAGTATAAGAGAAAGAGATAGCCCGTTCTGACCGCTTCCTTCTTGCTTTCATGGACCTCATCAGTTGCATGGTTTCAACATGCCTGGAAATTGAGAAACAACTGGTACAACTTCTCAAGGTTTCCAGATGGTCTCACAAGGGCAGCTGGAGTGGCTGTAGAGAAGAACAAAGAAGCCACTAATGTGAGGAGCAGGACAAGCATCAAAAGAGAGTGTGAGAATGTGGGGTTGAAAGTGGGAGACATGGATCTTCTCCCTCAGGTCCCTGACCTTCTCCCTCAGGTCCCTGCCAGCACAAGCTGAAAAAAGGTCTGTTTTGTTCTAATACAACAAAGTTCAGCAGGAGATTGTTGATGCAAGAGCCAAAAGGATACAGGCATGGTGGATTCCCAGGTGGTCACCCACCCCAGTACGCCTGGCGCAGCTTAACTTTGCTGTTTGGATGGGAAGTGGTGCTTTCAAGTTCGTGTATAGGTAATTAAAGTGGTAACCAAGGCCTGTGGTGATGTAGGTTGGTCGCTTTGTCTTCTTGATGGGGCTTGTGGATCAGTCACCATCCCTCCTGGGTGGGAGGGGAATGTTGTTGTTGTTGTGGGGTGGTGACACATTTGGCAGGGCGCCTCATTAAAAACCCCTCTCAGCTTGAGAGGAAAAGTGCGCCTGTGGAGGGGAGGTGTTGGGTTGGGTCTGGGTGTTGGGCTGTCAGCTTGTTGCCTGGCTGGTGGCTGTTGGTCCTGGGTTGTGCATTGGTGTTCTGTTTTTGGTTTATTGGGTGTGTATCATCTGGTGTGGTCCTGGTCATGTCCATGGGTCTTGTGCTCCTATGAGTGCGCTAGCCCCCACCCCCCAGTTGCTGCTGGGTGGAGGGGCTGTCTTGTGCTGTGTGGAGCAGGTGAGGCCCATGGCATTCAAATACAAGCACCTATTGATCCACATGTGGTGCTTGCAGTGAGCAGGGTTGCTTGGATAGTGTGGAAGGCCTTGAAGTGTAAGTTGGTGTGTCCTTGTGGTAATATGATTGATTTGTCTGGGCTGATTTGTAGTTTGTGGTAGTCACAGAAGGATTGGAAGAGTGCAAGCAAGTTTGCCAGGTGTACCCTGGAACTGCTGAGGATTGTTAGGTCATCTGCAAATGCTGTGTTTCTGATTTTGTCTGTGATGTGGTATGTGCAGAGTGTGAGTTCAAGAGTTGTTCAACCACCAGGTTCACAAATAGATTCCACAGGAGGGGGACAGGGGGGCTGTGTCACCATATCTTGTGCATACCATAGTGTTGGCGTTTTTGTAGAATTTGCTGATGAGTTGCTGCAGTGTGGGATGCACCATAGTATCATAGGGTTTGGGTCATGGTTCTGTGTGGTAGGGAGTCATATGCCTTCTCAAGGTCCATGAAGAGCACAAACAGTGGGCAGTTGAGCAGGAGGGCCTCCTCAATGAGGTTCCAGAAAGTTATTATGTGTAATGGTGTGGAGTGTCCTTTGCCAAAAGCTGCCTGTGCTTTTGATAAGATCCCTCATTTTTCTATTGCTTTGTATTGTTTAGGTTGGCTCTGTCGTTTCTCTTATGGATTGTCCAGATCTTTGTGTTGTTTAGGTTGTCCAGGGAGTGGTCATTGAGTGCTGAGTTTAGGAAGGAGAGGAGGTCTGCCCTGTTGTGATCATCTAGGGCTTTCAGCATTGCATTGTTTATTTCATCTGGTCCTGGTGCTGAGTTTGTTTTGATGTGGGCGAGGGTGTGGTTGAGTTCCTGTGTTGTGATGGGTCTTGTGATCTGTTCATTGATGGTGAGGCGGGGCCTTCTGCTGGTGTAGCACGATGGGCTGTGGGGTATGGTTGCGCCAGAAGGTGTGGGTAAATTCCTTTATTTTGTTTGGGTCTGTGATGAGTTAGTCATTGTCATTTAGAACATTCAATGGGAGTGAGTTTGTTTGGGTTCAGGGCGGAACTTAGTCTTTTGAAGTGTTTGTGGTTGATGAGGTTTGTGTCTCTGCGTTGCTTGGCAACATTTATGTTTATTTTTGCTTTGTTTAGGTGGTGGAGGGCTTTGTGCTTGTAGTGTTTTTGCTTCAAGTAACCATTCCTTGTTGGTGTTGGCTCTGATCTTTGAAAAATAGAGCAGCGGGTAGTGGTGTGGTCTTCCACTCCCACCCAAAACCAGTCATACTAACCCACAGAACCCCTAGGGAACAATCAAATAATAATGCCGAGCTACACAGTATAGAAATTGCCCTGAAACACATGCCACGCGGCACCCCAGAAATCAGGATCTTTACAGACAGCCAATACGCCATAAAAACGGTACAAAACTGCCTAAAAGACTCCCCAGACATACACCACCTCACCCCAAATAGAGAGACCATCCTCAACATACGCAACCTAGCTAGCAAACACAACAAAATCACCCTCCACCACATCTACAGCCACGTCACCAAGAAGCTCCACACCGATCCCAACAAATGGCAACCTAAGATTGAGGCACAAAAAACAAACCTCCCCCTACACTACCCCACCGCCTGCAAACTTAACGACCTAGCTGATGAGGCGGCAAGAAAAGGCGCAGACCTCCCACCACCCCCCTTAGCCTACGCCCGAGAAAGGGTGATTGTCCAAGACAACTTCTCCTCCTCCCCAATCCCCAGACAGATCCTCCTACGCAAATGGAAGGACCAATGGGACAGACCCCCCCCAGGAACCCCCAAGCGAAAAGCCCTAGCCAGCCACCCTGACATGGCCCTATACGGTTT
Organism: Acanthamoeba sp. SK_2022b; assembly: GCA_027943245.1. Taxonomy (NCBI): domain Eukaryota; phylum Discosea; order Longamoebia; family Acanthamoebidae; genus Acanthamoeba; species Acanthamoeba sp. SK_2022b. Next base: position 30,841 of record JANDJZ010000183.1, read on the forward strand.
CTTACTTAGAGCCACCAAAAACCTCCTCCCCCTTCAAGCCAACCTTCACCAAACCTCCTCTAACCCAGTGCACGCAACCCCCACCTGCATCTGGTGTGAACACAACAACCAGGGACACAAACTGGAAGACCTGGACCACGTCCTAGCCTCCTGCCCAGCACACGAGACTGCACGACGTGAAGCGCAGTCATCTCTAAGCACCATCGCGAAAAAACTAGACACTATCCCCCTTATCCCCACCGCCTCAGCCACAGACTGGCTGGGCATACAACAAACTCCAAAAGGACACTCCAACAGCCACTACAAGACCTTCCGCGCCATCCAGGCCACACTCCTCGCCACAAGCCACCGCATCTGGATCGATCAGTGCCTCTACCTGAATGCCTTGGGCCTCACATGCTCTGCGCAGTGCAAGACAGCCCCTCCCACCCCAGCAACAGCTGGGGTCGGAAAGGCTAGTGCATCGACAGGTGCAGGGACCCATGACGCCGTCCAGGACCACCGCCGACCGAACCCAGCCTGACCAACTGATGACGTGACACTGGATGACTGACCACGACAAGCCAACACAGCCAACACACCAACCCCGACCTCCACCGAAACAGCGGACCCGACCGACCAACCCGACCACCCTCCCTGGGTGCACTCTTTTCCCCTCTCAAGCTGAGAGGGGTTTTTAACGAGGCGCCCCACCGACACAGACGCCGCACAAGCAAAGACAAAAACTTTCCCCTCCTTCAGGAGGGATGGTGACCAGCTCCCAGCCGAATCCAAGGACCAGAGTGAGAGACTGCCATCACCACAGTGGGGGCTACCGGGCTAACGCCAGAGGCCACACAGGCACACGGTTAACCACTTTAACGACCATTACATGAACATGAAAGCACCGCTTCCCATCCGAACAGCGAAGTTAAGCTGCGCCAGGCGGTGTTAGTACTGGGGTGGGCGACCACCCGGGAATCCACCGTGCCCGTATCCTCCTTTTGCTTCTCCTCTCTCCCTCTCGCCCCTGCATCTGCGTTCCCTCCTGTTCTTTATGTGATCCTTTGTAAGTCTTGTGGGAGCCTATGAGTTTTTGCATTCCCATCCCCAATGACAAACGCGTTCAACCGCTGCCTCTTCAGCCCGCTCGGTCCGTTGGGCTTCATTGTTCGGTCCCTTCTGCATGCGGAATGGGCACGTCGAACACGATGGGTGGGTTGTTGGGATGGTAGCGGTAGGTGCATGTCGACGCGTTGATGAAGGTAGTCACCCCGTTTGTGGTCACGCCGTAGCCCTCGTGGATGTGCCCTGGCACATGTGTTGAGTGTTGAATACAACACACACACACACACACACACACACACACACACACACACACACACACACACACACACACACACACACACCACACAAAGACCATAAAATAGGTGAGCAAACACACTCTGGGGTAGTAGGCGGCTGCAAGGATACCAAAGATGTGGTAGCGCGGCTTGATTCGGGACTCCACTTCGTCGAGCAAATCCACACACCCTGCTCGCCCGCCATGCTGGCACATATCCCCGTGCCCTTGAACACGCGTTTGCATGTGAGCCAACACACACACACACACACACACACACACACACACACACACACACACACACACACACACACACACACACACACACACACAAGAAGAGAGGCGGGTAGTACCGAGCGGCGGGCCATGCGTGATGAGGACGTCGACGTCAGATGGGATCAGCTTCCACTTCTGCAGACAGGCTTCTCCCCTGTGCACGCGCATGTGTACGTGTTGTGTGTGTGTGTGTGTGTGTGTGTGTGTGTGTGTGTGTGTGTGTGTGTGTGTGTGTGTCGAGTGAGTGAACGAGCGAGGGACAGGGAGAAGCGAAGAGCAAGAGCAGCGACTCGCACCGAGGCAGGTTGAAGGCCCAATCGCAAAAGACCGGCTGCCAAGGCGACCCGTAGATGCGGATGCCCTCCACCTCGACCAGCTGGTCCTCAAGGTAGGTGCAGTTGGACAGCGACGCCTTCACCTGTGCGCAGTCGTGCTTCTCGTTGTGCCCGAACCGGCGCCACGTCTCGCCGTACGACGCCGGGTCGAACGTCAGGTCGTGGTTGCCTGGTGTCCCATCAAAAAGAGGGGGGGGGGCCATCGCCGCGCCGGCAAGTCTCAGACGTCTGTCGACATCACGTGAACGGGGAGGGAGAGGGAGGGAGAGGGGGAAGGTCACCGGCGATGACGATCTTGTGGCGATAGGGCAGGCCGCCGAGCCACTCGCTGAGCTCGACGATGTCCTGGGGCAGTCCCACGTTTGAGAAGTCGCCGGCGTGGATCAACACCTGCCCCCCCCCCAAACCACATACACAAGATAGAGGGTAAGGCTCAAGCGTTAGAGAAAAGAGGGGGGGGGGCTTGGGGAGTGAACATACATCGCCGGCGGGCATCTCCTTGATGAAGGCGTGCCTGGCATGGGTGTCGGAGATGCACACGAAGCGCAGATGGCCTTCTACATAGCGCGGTGGTGAGGGCTCGTAGGGACGCAAGGGAGTAGAGGAGGTTGCATACCGGGGGTGGGGTGGGACGCCGGGTCGCTCACGACAGGATGCTTGGGCGAGGCGAGCTTCTGTTCCTCGATCGTGGCGCGGCGTAGGGACCTGCCGCAACCAACACCAGGTCAGCTCCCCGCCCTGCGGGGCCAGAAAGGTCAAAAGGGAGTGGGAGGGGGGAGCAGCACTTCACCATTGCACGTTGGGGTCAGAATCACCGCCGCTGCCGCTGTCGGCATTGTCGGGGCTGACCGCTGGCGATACCTTGCTGGAGGCTTTCTTCTTGCCAAACCACGACCACATGATGTATACACAACCTCCTCTCCTTTCTTTGTTTAGTTTGCTTGTTGTTGTTTGTGAAAAATATCAGTTTGAGGATTTAGGCGAAAATTTGACTCTGGTTTAGAACTGGGAAACTAGTTGCATAGCACAGCAATACTCCAAGTGTCTATGTGATTGGCCGCGCAGGTGACCTGGCGCCGTAGGTCAGACGACCAGAGAACAGACGGAAAAGGAGCTTCACCAGCGTAAATGGCAGCTTCAACAACAGCATTAGGAAGACAATGCGACGAATGAGCCAGCTTGTCAAGAAGGTCCACGACCGCGGGAGGCGACTGCAGTCAAGGGGGTCCCACTCACCCCTGACATCCTGAGAGTCAACAACACCTCGACAGGGCGGTCACACCCTCACAGTGCTCGACGAAGACACAGAAGTCAAGTACACCAAACACAATGTGATGGTAAATCCGGATATGTAGTCATGGCAATCCCTGTGGAACAAAAGAGAGACCAAGAGATGCTGTTTCTTCAAGCAATGTCAGACATCAACGCGATATTGACCTAGTTGATGGAGGGCTTCTGGTAAGCTGTTTGGTCATAGGTGTATGAAGTGTAGGGCATCTGCTGCTGCACTGGCAGGCCCTGATGGAGCTGAGGTGGAGCAAAGCCAGCAGGGTTGGGGTGGTACACAGGCTGCGCCATCACCGCTGCCTGCTGATGGCCAATTGGGTACTCATCTGCACACATGACAACAAGTCACATGTGAGCTGAACGATGCCCAAGCAGCAGGCTAGGAAAGAGTGAGGTTGCCTGAAGGAGCACTGTGGGTGCTGGATAAGCTGATGACCAGGTGCCAGCGGCGGTAGCTCCTCTCCAGACAGAAGTGGAGTCCCTGCGAGCTGTATTGCAGATTGGTCTGCGCAAGGTAGGTATCCACCTTCTTCCTCAACTGTGCCCCAAAACGCCCTTAAGTAAGGGAGGCCCAAACAGCAATGGGTAAGAGAAAGGTACATTGGCATTAGAGGCAACGGAGAAGATGACCGTCATGAGGCCAAAGAAGACCATCAAACCTTGGACGGCCAACGTGAGGGTCAAGTTGCGACTGAACTGCCACGATACTGCGCTCCAGACGAAGACACCCACAGCCACCCAGAACGCTACAAGATTGAGCCACATGAAGGTTCGATACACGGACGTAGACTGGAGGGTCTGGTTGAGGCCATGGATTATCGCGCTGTACTGCTCGTCCGTCACACGACCGCGGAGCAGCAACGGCGTAGACTCGTCGAAAGATCCGCTGAGCATGCTGCGCCTCATGTCCAGGCGCACCTGGGTGTGGGCCACGCCGTGCACTGGAACGTGCGCCGAGTGGATTATCAAGGTATGGTGCTCCATGTCTCCTTGTTCTTCTTCTTCTTGGGTGAAGGGTTGTACGACCAAACGGTCTGTTCCTTTTTAAATCAATTATTTTTTATATAATTCTTTTGTGGTGGGAAAGGGCGGCCACATTTTCCTGGTCGTTATGTGAAGGCCCCAACAGAGAGAACCACAATGGTGAACTTCTTGTGTGGATCGTTATGTGCACCGCCCTGTTACAGGTGAGAATGAAGGATGGAGTGGGGCTGATTAGGTTAGTTTATCTCACACCAACGCATGTAGCATTGCATACAAAAGTTTCGCGTTTTATGGTTTGGTTGTTTGTGACACGTCGCTCCACGCAGACGTGCTTGTGTCGTTTCCAACGCGCAAGCCTCCTTACTCAGGCGAGGTAGGGCTGGCTGAGTCCAGCGGCGACAAAGTAGGTCTGCAGGGCGGCCAGCGCCTCGGGCGCCAAGCTCTGCTGCACGAGCGCACCAAACTGGACGCATCGTCGTCGTCGTTGTCACGCGCGTGTGGGTTAGACTCTGAAATCGGCCAAGGCCAGAGGGGCGGCGTGATGGTTTGATTAGGGGTACCTTGCCGGGGTGAGCCTGCGAGAGGCGCTGGAGGGAGAAGGCGAGGAGCTTCTTGGGGTCCACGTCCTTGAAGGGGTCCACGTCCTTCTTGCGGGCGTGCATCAGCGTCTCGAACGAAGCGTGCGAGGCCTGCGCAATGTCCACGTCCACCTCCTCATCGGCAGCGTCCGTCGGCACTGCATTACACATGTGTGTGTGTGTGTGTGTGTGTGTGTGTGTGTGTGTGTGTGTGTGTGTGTGTGTGTGTGTGAGAGAGAGAGAGAGAGAGAGAGAGCGCACGCGTGTTGTGAGGGGTGTGTGCGGCGTACCAGACTCGTCCTGGGGCAGCTCGAGGACGGCCATGAGGGCGGCGAGGACCTTGCTCCAGAGGGGGAAGTAGGTCTCGCCGAGCATGGCCGGGCAGTCGGTGAGGAGCTTGATCATGGCGATGGCGCAGGCCTTGCGCTCGGTGAGACCGCTGACCTTCTGGATGTGGGTCAGCCAGAGCGAGTCCATGACCATCATGAACAGCTTGGGCTGCACGGTGTCGATGGCCTGGAGGACGGTGCTGGCGCCGTGCTTGCCGATGAAGAAGGCCAGGAAGACGATGAACGAGCGGATGATCTTGAGCGTCTTGGAGCTCTGGATGCGCGCAAAGATCAGCGTGAAGATGTTGCCGACGAACGGCTGGACCTGGTCGAAGGGCAGCGAAAGGAAGATCGACTCGAGCAGGAAGAACGCGAGGTGATCGCTCTGCGACGACGACAGCAGCTTCTGGAACACGCCCAGGATGGGCTGCAGGTGGCCCTGCGCCAGGATGAGCTGCACACATCATCATCAGAGAGAGCACCAGTGAGAACAGAGAGCACGGAATGCCAAGTATGTGTTTGGAGGGGGGGAGGCTCGGGGTACCTGAGGGGCGTTGTTGAGGTAGGCCTGCAGGAGGCGGACGAGGGGCGGCTGGTAGCCGGCGCGCTGCCAGAGGACGGGCATGAGGAGGCTGGGGAGCAGGGCCACGTAGGCCTGCTGCGCGCCGGTACCGCGGAGCTCCAGCATGTAGGCCAGGACCTGGAAGACGTACGGGCCCAGCTCTGTCGCGGAGATCGTGTGAGTCGCCAAGTGCCTTTGGGAGTGGGAGTGGGAGTGGGAGTGGGAGTGGGAGTGGGAGTGGGAGTGGGAGTGGGAGTGGGAGTGGGAGTGGGAGTGGGAGTGGGAGTGGGAGTGGGAGTGGGAGTTACCGGTGACGTCCTCGGCAAGGATGGCCTGGAAGGCGGGGAAGAGCATGCCCTCAAAGGCGCCGATGGCGGCGGCGTTGCCCGGGCACACGGCGGTGATGAGGGCGGCGATGGCCTCGAAGAGCCAGTGGGCAAAGTTGACGTTGCCCACGTTCTTGTAGATGCCGCCGAGCGTGTTGACGAGCTGCCTGAGCACGGCCTCGGCGATGGGGGCCACCTCCTCGCCGCTGGTGGCGATGACGCGGACCAGGCTCTTCATGATGTACGAGTTCTCCTTGGACTCGACCTCGCTGAGCACCTTGAAGATGTTGGTCACGAGCGGCTGCAGGAAGGCCTTGAGCTGGGCGCGGCCGAGGACCGGCGTCTTGTCGGCGCCCTTGAGGAGCAGCAGTCGCTCGATGGTGATCGAGGCGTAGGTCTGCACCACGTAGGACTCGGACTCGAGCGACGCGACAGCGAGACCAAACACGCCCTGGCGCAGCACGGGACAGCAACGACAAAGACAACGACAACGAGTGGTGAGCGTCGGCGAGTCCATGAGCGAGTCAGCGGTGGACAGGCGCCAGAGGCCGTGGATACCTCGATGGTCTCGCGGGGGAGCTGGTTCCTGAAGGTGGTCACGAACTTGAACGCGTCGGCCTTGAGGATGTCGTGGGCGACCTCGGCGCTCTGCAGCTCGGGGAGCACGTGCGCGTTGAAGAAGGCCACGATGTCGACAAACTGGTTCGTCTTGGTGGCACCGCCGGCGGCAGTGGACGCGCTCACCTGTCACAGGACACAGCGCAGCAAAAGCCAGGCGCCACAGTGAGCCCACCGCGGGGATAGAGCGGCGGCGACGGGGCCTGCGAGACGAGGGAGGGCATCGGTGTACCGTGAGGGCGGTGACGAGGTAGAGGGTGGCGTCCTTGGCCTGCCAGTTGGCCTCGGGGTTGCTCTTGTACTGCTCGAGCATAGTGTTGATGTAGGACGTGAAGAGCTGGGTCAGGGGCAGCTCGAACTGCTTGCGCAGGCCCTTGATGAGCTCAGAGGCCGTGCGCCGCCTGGTGTCGGTGTCGGAGCCCTCGATGTCGCGGCGGATGTACTCCTGCGGGTTCATCTCGAACATCTCCTCGTCGTCCTCGCGCAGCTTGATGTTGGGGATGACGATCTTCTCGACGATGCTCTGCACGGCGCCCTGCTCGTTGAACAGGGCGTGGTGCACCGAGGTGGCCACCGAGGTCAGGAAGCCCATGCCGCTGCAGACGAGCTGTCACGGAGAGAAGCGTACGTGAGTCGCTCGTCGCTCGTCGACAAAGAGTCAAAGAGGAAGAGGGGAGGGGGGGAGGGAGTGCGGTACCGTGTCGTTCTTCATCTGCGGTCCGACCTTGACGAGCAGGCTCCAGACCGACCCGACAAAGACGGGCAGGAAGCCGGCAAACTCCTCCTCGTACTTGGTGGTGTAGAGGTTGATGTTCTCGCAGATGGCGGCCTGCACCTTCTGCAGCACGCCCTCCTCCTCATCGTTCTGCACCGAGACAAGAGGCAAACGCAATGAGCAACAATCGTTTGTAGAAACTCTCTCTCTCTCTCCGTGTGTGTTGTGTGTGTGTGTGTGTGTGTGTGTGTGTGTGTGTGTGTGTGTGTGTGTGTGTGTGTGTGTGTGTGTGTGTTGCCCAAAGTGCAAAGAACGGACAAGGGAGTCGCACCTTTGACACGAGCTCCGGGTACTGGGGCTCGAAGGAGAGGTATCGGTTGAATCCCTCCATCCACTCCTTCATGTGATCCTCAAAATATTCGGGCAGATCGACGAAGCTGAGCGAGTGGAAGAGACCCAAGATGACGTGGAGGATCTCGAAGAGGCTCTGGAGCACCTGCGGGTTGCTCTTGTTCTGTTCGATCAACTGGTTCACCGACTGCAACGACATACGAGAAGTGAGAGACAAGGCGAGCACACGGTAGTTCGCCAATACTATTTTTAATTTGATTTTTTTAATTTGTTTTTTAAAATTAAAACAAATAAAATGTTTGTTAAAAAAGAGGCAGTAGGTACCAGGAACAGCTTGAGGAGGGGCTCCTGGAAGAGGTCCAAGATGTACTTCAGCTCCGCAAGAATCGTATCGGTCTTGAACTGGTGCTGATAGCTGCGGAGAACAGAGCGAGAAGGCAGAGTGAGAAGGTTTTACAAAAGGAGAAAGCGCGGGAAGGCATGGGTCGTACCGTTTGAAGATGGAGTTGGCGGTTTCGAGGACTCCGTAGAGAATCTTGGGGTCCTGGGTGTTGAGCTTGCTGATCAAAGCCTGTGGGCGCGAAGAGAGATTAGTTGTTCACGATTTGTGTGATTATTTGTATAATCACAGAATGAAGGACACACCGGCAGCAGATTCTGCCACTTGCTGGGGAAATCGCTCTGGCTGATAATGCTGAGGGCCTCTGAGAGCTGCCTCTGAACTGCGGGCGGCACGGCAACCATGAGGTCGACGAGGGCATTCTTAATCTGCTCACGCTCAGCCTCACTAATCGCAACAACGTTGGTGCTGCCCTCCGTTGGCTAAATCCACACAGAATTAGTAAAAAAGAAGATAAATGCACAAAATATTCGCTTGTGGCGCAGGTGCGCGTACTCGCCAGTTGTTCCTCACGAAGTTCTTGAAGTGGATGGCAGCAATCTGGTGCACGTTAGGGTCAAGTCCTGTCGCGGTCAGCAACTTCATGACTACCGCGGCAAAACCTGGCTGCTCCTGGATGCTCTTCATGAACTCCTCGCCTGCAGATGGGTGAGCGATTAATCGTCACTGTCAACAATCGTAAAGCAGAGCGGCACGAACCAGCCTTGCGCTGGGTAGGATCGGGCAGCAGCGTCTTCTCATACGCCATCACAAGCTGGCGAAGTGTATCATCTGAAGCCTGAGGACACAGAACGAAGCATTTAATTCCATCAATATTAGGTCGTGAATCGTAGTGCTGCGAGAGGGACTGCCGCAATCGCGCCTCTTTCACAACGAAAAGAAAAGGCAAGCAGTGTGCTATTATTACCTGCATCTTGATGTGTAAGGGATGTGTGTGTGTTGTTTGGCCGTGAATGCGGAAAAAACTAGCGCTGGTGTGGCGTGGGGTGTTCGCGGCCGAAAACTGAGCGCCAAAAAAAAGGCGCGAAAATTCAAAAACGCCCACATTTTTCGTTCTCGAAGGTTCGCGAAGAATGCACACAAAATTGGTTTTGTATCACAAACTAAACATACGGTCCGGATGAACGTCCGGTTAGGATACCCAAACTTGTACCTCGGCGAGCGCCTTATAGACAGCCCCCTGCAGGCCCAACTCAAGCAACGTGCGTGGTTTTTTGGTTTCGTGACTTGGCCGCAGTGTACACAACAGCTAAATAAAACCACGGTGCAAAGTGGGCGTGCGGGTGGTGGTGCGACCAACGCAGGAGGTTGATATGTGCATGAGCGATGAGTCCGCAGGTATGGTCTTCCTCTCCGAGTCAGAGCTTAGCATGGGCAAGGCAGAGCTCGAGCGGCTTCTCGCACCACTGCGCAAGGTGTTCCCCTCGGAACTTACCCAAGGTCGTGCCCGTCGCTAACCCCGCCACCGCCTCTTTGTAACCGCGCAGTATGCGCAGAGCCTGGTGCTGGCGCAGAAGACGGAGCGCGCCTCGCCTGCCTTTGACAAGCAACAGATCAGGCTCGCTACGCGCGGTCAGCCCACCTCCTTCATTAACTTCACGCACTGATCAACACTGAACGGGAGCGTGTGATGGACGAGCAGGCCACACAGTCATGCCGGTGGTCGGTGAGGCCGAGGCAGCCAAAGTGCTATCCAAAATGGTGCGCCGCCGGTTCAAGACAAGTGAAGCGGACGACGGTGAACATGTGAGCTGAGATGCGGCTTGGGACCGCAGGTGAACGGAAGACTCAGGGCAAAGCCTTTGACGGGCGCCATCGGCAAGCGAACACGGCCAGAGCCGCTCGATCCGGTGAAGGTGATGACGACCATCCCCGGCGTAGGCGAACAAAAGGCCAAGGCCCTCATCGCCCAGTTCAAGAGTACGCCCTCATCCTCAACATCTCGCCTTCTTCAACGTGCCTGATAACGCTTATGCACTCTACACGCACTGCCTTAGCACTGCGAGCCATGGCGAACGCTGGGCCGGATGAACTGGGCAAGGTGCCGTCGATAGGTCCAACACTGGGCCAAAGCATCTACGACTTTTTCCACGACTCCTTTGGTGGCTATCTTCCATTCGAATAACACTTCGCCTCTAGTTCGAGTTTGTTCTTCATTATCTCATTTTCTTTTGTTGGTGGAAGTGTACCACGCTCGCAGAGGGCGTCGGGCCACGGGAGAGGCCGTTCACCTGCGGGCCTGGGGTAGCTCTATTAAGGGGAAACTCGGGAGTACCGATAGGTGTCAGCGTCCCGCCTTGTCTTAAAGTAATAGGAAAAAGTTTAGGAAACATAGCAATCTAACGCTATGAATCGAAAAACTTCATGGTTGTTCTCGTCGGCCCACCACCTTCTTGTAGGTCGGCGCCCGGCCGGCAATTATGGGTTTTGCTTCTCCGTCGGGAAATAAATCAGACTCCGACACTTTGGCCTGTCCCACAACCCGGCCTACCACGAGGAACAGTTCAACGCACGGTGGGCTAAGATGATGATCAACACGGAGCAAAGGCAATTGGTATATATTTTGTATTTGTGTTTTTTCCTATTGCCGTTTTCTTTCTTCTTCCAGGGCTGGATGGCCTTTTTAGAGAGCGGCGGTGGAGAGCTCAAGGTAGTCGGGATAGTACATGGCGCCCTCGATCTGCGCCAGCAGGTTCTCGGGACGCTCGATTTGGGCCACGCCCTGCAGCCATGCACACACATCACACACACAGACAGAGCCAAGTCTGATTAAGCGCACGTCGAGAGAAGCGCACGCGCGCCGATCGGAAATCGCACCTCTTCGAAGGCGCGCTCGACGACGGCAGTGGCGACGGTGGCCGAGATGGAACGGATGCGGTCGAGCTTGGGGTACACGCGGCCCGCCGCGATCTCCTCCTCGGTCACGCAGCTGGCCAGCGCTCTGCGCATCGACACCGACGAAGCCTTCGGTAAGCTCCAAGCAGAGCAACACGCAAGCGGAGAGGGGCAGGGCGGTACCTGGCGGCAGCGGAGATCATGCCATCGGTGACCCGAGTGGCGTCGGCGATGACGGCGCCGAAGCCCAGGCCGGGGAAGATGTACATGTTGTTGCCCTGGCCGGGGTAGAGGATCTTGCCGTTGTACTCGACGGGGTCAAAGGGCGAGCCCGAGGCGAAGATGGCCCTGCCCTCGGAGTTGACGTAGGCGTCGCGCGCGGTGCACTCGGCCTTGCTGGTCGGGTTGGAGAGCGCGAAGACGATCGGGCGCTCGCTAAAGGTCGACAGCTCCTTCAGGATCTCAGGCGTGAACTCGCCGCCCGAAACGCCGGCCAATCCCACGAGCGCCTGTTCGGTGGCCACAGTTCACACGCACACGCGCGCGCGCACACACGACACACGAGCGAGGTTGGTCGACACAAAATTGGACGGGCTTGCGCGCAGAAGAACGTACGGTGGGCTTGACGTGCTTGACGACGTCGAGGAGGCTCTTGAGCTGAACGTCGCCGTTGTCGGTGCGAGCGTAGGGCACCTTGTGCGCGGCCAGCTTGTCGCCTCTGCACGTCCAGTCGCCGGCCAAAGTCAGACCAAGCGGCGCCTCATCGGTTGGCTCCAGAGTAGCAAGAGGGCAGGGCGGGGCGGGGAAAAGAGTGGGCCGCACCTGTTCTTGGTGACCAAGCCCTGGCTGTCGACCAACCAGAACTGCTTGCGAGCATCCTCGGGGGACATGCCCTCTACATTGTGTGTGTGTGTGTGTGTGTGTGTGTGTGTGTGTGTGTGTGTGTGTGTGTGTGTGTGTGTGTGTGTGTGTGTGAACATCGGGAGACGCAACAAGTCGGCAGGACACGGGGCGGCGCACCTTCGACCATCATGGCGACGATCATGTCCGCCACGCCGATACCAGCGCTGCCGGCACCGAAGAAGACAAGCTTTTGCTCTGGAGAGGGCCAGTTATGGGCGAGGGCATGGGTCAGCCCCATCATCATCATGTAGAGCCTCGCCGATGAGAGAAAGCGAGTTGTGGTGTACCCTGAAGGGGCTTGCCGCTCATGCGGGCAGCGTTGACGAAGCCCGCCGCGACGACGGCACCAGTGCCCTGGATGTCGTCGTTGAAGCACAGAAGCTTGTTCCTGCATAAAACATAAAATAAAACACAAATAAATAAATAAAAATAGCTCTATGAATAAAAGAAATCACGGAGCTACGTCTAGCGGCGACAGAGAGGCGCGCACCTGTATCGCTCGAGGAGCTCGAAGCAGTGGTTGTTCGAGAAGTCCTCGAACTGGACGAGACACTTGGGCCACTTGTCCTTGACGGCCATCAGGAACTCGTCCACGAGGGCGTAGTACTGCTCGTCCTCCACGCGCTTGGTCCTCACGCCCTACACAACATGAATAAATTTCCATTTTTGATAATGATGCCTAGTAGAAGTACTACCCTTTTGCCTTAATTAATTAATTAATTAATTAAATATAAATAAATACAACAAAATTAAACAAAATTAAACAAATAAAAACATAAACAAAACGAATAAAAAGAATAAAAGTCAGGGCGTAGCGTACGATGTAGAGCGGGTCGTCGAGCAGCTTCTGGTTGTTGGTGCCAAAGTCGAGCATGACGGGCAGGGTGCGGATGGGGTGGAATCCGCCCGCGGCCACGTAGAGGCTCAGCTTGCCGATGGGGATGCCCATACCGTTGGCGCCCAGATCACTGCCGCGAACAAGAGAGCCCCCCCACGCCAACACGCACATCAGGCGGTCAGCTGTCACAGCTTACTGCAACGCTTTGGGCCGTTCGCGCGGCTGTGATGTGGGAGAGAGTGAGGGAAGTACCCGAGGCCGAGAATGCGGCTGCCGTCCGTGACGACGATGATGTGGGGAGCGTCGACCGGCCAGTTGTCCAGCATGGCGCGCATGCGGCCCTTGTCGCCCTACACAAGCCAAGCCACACAAAAACCAATCAGCCACGCGCTCCTGTGTGTCCTCTGCTCCGCTCCGCTCCGCGGTCAGGTCGTTTGGCGAGCAGGCGAAGCGCACCGTGGAGAAGAACATGCCCTCGGCATGGCGCCAGTTCAGTCCGAACTTCTCGCAGGCCTCACCGACGGTGGGCGTGTAGATCAGCGGCTGGCGACACACACAACACAACACAAGACGAGAGTGAGAACGCGGTGGACGGACATGCGTGTGTGATGGCGCGGCCAGCGGCGGAGCGGCGCGTACCATGACCTCCTCGAGGTGGTCGACGGCGAGCCGGTAGAAGAGGGTCTCGTTGCGGTCCTTGAGGCTCTGCAGGTAGATGAAGCGGTCGATGGGGAGCGCGAAGCTGCGGAGGTGGAGAAGGGTCCGCTGGAGCTGCACGTTGATGGTCTCCACCACGGGGGGCAGCAGGCCGCGCAGGCCCAGCGCGTTCCTCTCCTCCGCCGAGAACGCCGTACCTGGAACCGGGTCACAGCCGTGAGACCGAGCCCGGCCGGTTGATCCGCCGGAGATGGAGAGGCCAAGAGGGGGAAACGTGTACCCTTGTTGAAGGAAGGGCTGTGCAGGATCATGGAGTGCTTGTTGAACGCGTCCCAGTGATCAGGCCTGAATTGATTTTGTAAATTAAAAATCATTTAAGGGTTGGCCGAGATGTTGAGATTGGTTGGCCAATCCTTACGTGTAAGGATCACCGTAAGAAAGAAGATACCAATATGATTGTATAAATTTCTTACGCCGGGTTGAAAAAAAATCAGAACTACGAATTCTCAATTTCATGCTAACGAGTGCATTCCTGGGACGGGAACTGCAGTAGGAGCCAACCGACAGGAGGGTAAGGGTACCTGTTGAGGGTGTTCTTGCGGACAAGCTTGCGGTGCTGGCTGCTCCTGCTGGGCGAGACTTGCTGCTGACTCTCCATTTGAGGTTTTTCTAAACTGCACTTGATTCGAGACAGAAGAAGCTGGCTTGCCGGCGGCGGTAGATCGAAAGACCAACAGTCAACAATAGTGACAACAACACCGGCGAAGTCGGCGACTAAACGCAACCAGCCCCGACCTTAAGAAGGCGCTGCCGATGAGTCGGGATCGGGAGTTCCCGGGGTAGTGCTTTATTGCGTTGCGACGATCATTTGCATGGCCATGGCGAGACTGTCTGGTGTAAGCGTTGCTACAGGGTGAGGCTCTGTTCCCAGGCCGAGGTCGAGCTCTTGCGCGGGCCGGAGAGCATGCCTCGCCCCACCAACGCATTCGCGACTTGTGCGCATACAAGACGACGCAAAGAGCCAAGGGTGAGTGAGGGAGTCGCAGCAAAAGAGATTGGAGGGCAGTACCGCCGCTACAAAGGGTGAAGCTGGCCGACGGCGCGAAGGCGGTTCGGCTGAAGCACACAGGCTGGTCCAGGCGCAGGATCGCCTTCACAAAGGCGTGCGAGCGCACGAACCGCGGCAAAGCTTTCGTTCGCTTCAGCGTCTCCCTGTCGAACTCGCCCAGCAGTTTCTAGGCCAGCAGCGCAGACGTAAGTCGGAGGCCATGCACGAGGTGTTTGTATGCGAGGAATGCGAGGGGCAGCGTACTTCGACGGTGCACTCGGTCGTGGAGGACCAGCCGAGGAAGATGCACCGGAAGCCCGCGGCCAAGATCGGTGCGTGCGTGGGGAGCTCGTCCACGGCCAGTGACGCCACGACCTCGCTGGCGTAGATGAACTGATCGCTGCACTCGGGTTCGAGCAGGAGCTCGGCCGAGGCCAACGCCTCGCTCTCGGCGGCGAGCCGGCGCGCTTCGTCTTCGTCGTCACGGGCCGAGACGTCCATCGCCATGGCTTGCTCGGGTTCTCCGCAGAAGACGAACGAAAGTTCAATGAACTCGCCCGGTCTCGCGTTGCCCACGTCGACAAGCGCGCCGTACTGGAACGTTCGCATCGACTCCACACGGCAGCGCAGCTGTATGCCACATCACGCAGAGGGAGACAACAAATTCGAGGAATGTGAGAACGAGCGCTGTTCCCCCTTGTAATCCTGACCAATAAAAACGATGGCCTCACCTTTGAGGGGAGCAGGAGGAGCTCCTGGCCCACGTGGATCGCCCCGGCAATCAGGCGCACGTGGAGTCTACGGTGGCCACCGGGCCGTGGCGAGCGCGAGTCGTCCGCCGGGCCGTCTCCGCTGCCGCGGCGGGCCAGGTGATCGGCCACGGGCCGCACCACGCGGGCGAGGAGCGGGTGGGTTGCCGGACGAAGACAGGGAAGCCACTGGCCCTCCTGCAGGGCTTCCAGCAGGGTAGGGCCCGAGTACCAGCTGCACACGTCTTTCGGGACAGGCTAACCACACGTTACCGATTAAACGATCAGCGTAACAAATATGCGCGTGTGTGTGTGTGTGGGATTGCGTGCCTCGGACAGGTTGAGCTGCGCCCGGGCGGAGATGGGCACGAAGGTCATGCGCAGCGGAAAGGGACTGCATCTGCGCCTGATCGACTCCACTACGCGCGCCACTATTTCGTTGTACCGTGCGTCAGCCCAGCACACCTCCGGGTGGTCCATCTTGTTCACCGCCACAACCACCTTGTAGCCACCACACACACGCATGCAGGAGGGCGGTCAGCGCGGCTAGACCTGTCCATACTTTCGCAAAGCGAGCCGCTTTGGCAGGAGGGCAGTACCGGCCGCTCGCCGTGCGCGAGGTTCGTGATGACGTCATCCATGTCTCGCAGTATGTGAAAATCGTGCGCCGACGACAAGACCTGGCCAAGAGTCAGCAAGTCATCGAAGACCGACGACACGCGCGACGTCGTAGCGCAGGCAAACGTGTGACAATACCCAGAGCGTGATGTCGAAGAGGCCAGGGCACCGGCTAAGGCCCGACGTGGTATGTTGGAGGAGGCAGAAGACGGTGTCGGGCGTTTCGATGCAGTTGACGGCGAGGTTTAGCGACTCGCCACCAAAGAGGGAGCGCCAGTAGGTCGACGGCCACTCATGTCTCGCCTGCTGCACCCTTCGCCACTCGTCGCGGCCGTCGGGGGGAAAGGCAGGCATCGCCTGCACGGCGGCAGCCATCGTGGACCACCGCGACGATGGCCTTTCGGGATCGTCGGCGTTCAGTCTGGCCTCGATGTCGAGCAATGCCGCCAACAGGGTCGTCCTGCCTACATCCACACGACCCACCAGCTGCACCACGACCTGTCGCTTCCGCTGCACATTCCACATCACGCGATCGCAACACGTGAGGCCACGACTGAGTCATTAAAGTGTGTGTACGAGAGGGGCGGCTACGCGTATGGCAAAGGTCTTGTCGTTGGCCAGCCGGTGACACAAATGGCAGGTCAGGCCCACCGCGGCGACGTCGCGCGGACGCCGCAGCCATGAGAGAACTCGCAACAACAACTCTTCGGGCAGGGCCAACAGACCCTCCGCTGACGGTGCCACTTCCATCCACGAAAATAAGTTAGTAAAGGTAAGGTTGCATGGACCAAAAAGATCAATTAAACAAAATTCCTTGCTTTTCTTCTTTTCTGCGACTTTTATCTGTTTTTTAAATGATTTTCCATATCTTTATTTTAAAACAAGTATCTGCAAGACGACGCATGAAGTGGGTGGCAGCGGTGAGGTGGGGCGTGGTGGCGCTGGTGATGGCGGCTGCCGTGGCATTCCTGGCCGCGGGCGGGTGGCGGGTGTTCGCGGGGGTCGGACCCAACTACTGCGCCATGACCTACATGCTGCCCCGCTACTTCCCTGTCCCCGTTCCCGGCTCGCCCCACGCGGCCAAGTACTCCCTCTCCCTCTACCGCGAGGGCGACCAGCAGACTGTCCTCGTACTCCCTCCTCTCCTGCTCGCACTCTACACTTTTCATCTTCTCCTCATCCCTGACGCGCTACACAACGCTACGCGGTTTGTGGTGGGTGGCCTGCCAGGAAGGGCAGCCCGTGCTGTTCATTCCGGGCAACGCGGGGTCGTCCTCGCAGGTGCGCTCGCTCGGGGCCGAGGTCGGCAGCCTCGTCCTCTTCAAGGTTCATCTCTCTCTCTCTCTCTGGGAGAGCCTCTGCCCTCACGCCCTGCCTGCGCTCCAGGGCTTCAAGGGCGCCGACCTCTTCGCGGCCCACTTCAACGAGGAGCTGTCGGCCTTTAACGGCGACCTTCTCGCCGATCACGCCGAGCACGTCGTGCACTGCATCGACGCCATCCTCCAGGCCTACCGAGGTGAGCCCCACCTCCCACTCTGCTCTCTCTCTCTCTCTCGCTCTCCCCGACCACGGCGTGTTGACTCGAGCGCCGCCGCACATCGGACCGGGCGCGGTGGTGCGCCAGAGGGGGAGTTCAGCGGCGGCGGGTCCCGGCCCACGTCCGTCGTGCTCGTGGGCCATTCCATGGGCGGCTTCGTGGCCCGCGCGCTCTTCACCCATCCGGCGTTCCGGCCCAGCACTGTCGACACCATCATCACGCTCAACACGCCGCATCGGTACTACGACGACTACTACGACTTCGATTACAGCTGACTACTACTACCATTGTGTCTGATCATGACCGCACACGCACACGCACACGCACACGCACACGCACACGCACACGCACACGCACACGCGTGTTGCTGCAGGCTCATGCCGTTGCTGCTGCATCACTCGGTGGCGGACATCTACCGCAAGGTAAACGGCTTCTGGCGGCAGCAGTTCAACTTGACCCACCCCCGCGCCGGCGAGGCCTCTCCCACGAGCCCCTCCAGTACTCCTCGTTTCCTCGGCGCATTCCATTCCACATACCAATCATTCCTCCTGTCCCCCCTCGAATATCTCCCACATCGAGCCACTCACGAGGTCTCTCCCCTCTCTCTCGGCCACGCAGGCCTGGCCAACGTCATGGTGCTCTCCATCGCGGGCAGCTTCAGGGACACTCTGGTGCGGTCGGACCTGGCCAGCTTGGAGACGCTGGTGCCCGTCTCGCACGGGATCTCCCTGCTGACCACCTCCGTGCCCGGCGTACGGCTCGAGGCCGACCATCTGGTGCGCACCATCGCTCGCCTCCAGTGCTCCGCGAGTGTCGACAACAAAGAAGCCTCTGGCCTGTGTGTGTGTGTGTGTGTGTGTGTGTGTGTGTGTGTGTGTGTGTGTGTGTGTGTGTGTGTGTGTGTGTGTGTGATGCAGAGCATCCTGTGGTGCAACCAGCTGGTCCTGGCCTTGGCCAAATCGCTGGTCGAGCTGGCCGATCTGCAGGTCGCTCGCCCCAGCGTCCCCGTCGACGTGAGAATGCGCCTCTTCGGCCGCCGTTTCCTCAGGTGCCCTCCCGCCAAGCCGCCCCTCCCCTCTTGGCGCCACGCTCACCCGATTGGGCGCCCAGTCCTCTCCCCTATTGGTTCGGGTTTTCACTGCCATACGAGAGGTGGTCCACCCCGCCTCTCCTTGCTCCGGTCACGCGGTAGGCGCCTCCCTCTGCTCTCGCCCCCCTCCCCCACAGATGAGTGTCGCGTGCGATCACGCTGACGGGTGGCCGCTGGGTGGCCTACGGCTGGCGATGACCGCAGGCTGAAGCCCATGGCGGAGCTCGCGCCGGAGGACATGCACCCGCTCCCCTCGCTTCGACTGCGAACAAACGACGGGCTCGTGCGTGTCTTCAACGTCTCGCACTGGTACGCATACACCAGTGTGACCGCGCAGAGTGCCCCCCCCCCCCCTCTCGCAATGACTCACTGGATGCTGGCGCGGCCAGGCGCGACAATTCCTTGGATTCCTTTGTGATGGTTTCGCAGAGGAGTCCAGACGACTTACGAGTGACCCTCTACCCCGTCGGCGAGGTACACCTCCGCGCGTCAATGCGCGACCGTGTCCAGCAAAAACGATGGCTCAATGACAGGCCTGCGTGTGTGTGGTGGCGTAAAGGGCCCAGCGGTGTCGGCAGCCAATCTGTCGTTCGTGGCCCGACAGTACGGCGACGAAGACATCTTCGTGCGAGGCAAGCGCTGGCGCGTAAGCGAGCGAGGACCGAGGACCGACCTCGCCCTCCTCTACCTCTCGCCCGAAAGGCTCCGCGGTTTGTCGACACCACATTCCACACGCATTCTCTCTCTCTCTCCCCCCCCCCAATCCACGCGTGCGCTGACGGCCGCGCGCCGCGATAGATGTCGCGTACATTGCGGTCGAGTCTACCGGCCTTCCCCGGGACGAGTCTGCCGACACCAAGCCCGTCTTTGGCCAACTCCTGAGGCGAGAGGCGGTCCCGCTTCCGCTCCCACGCTACGGCTTCACCAGTACGGACCGCCTCTCCGCGCGTGACCACACGATGTCTGACCACACACACACACACACACACACATACACACACACACACACACACACACACACACACACACACACACACACACACACACACACACACACAACAGCAAAGATGCACCTGCCCCAGGGCCACGCGGCGTTGGTCAACGTGACCGTGAAGGGCGTGGACCACCGCATCCCGCTGCTGCTCACTCTGCGGGCCGTAGGCGGGGGTCGTGCCGAGTGGGCGCCGGCCATGTTCGGCCTCATGCCCCACATGAGCGAGGAGCTCATGGTCACCACCGACCTCTCGCGGGTTCTGCCCTCCCCCCTCTCTCCCCAAGCCTCGCGTGCTCGCCGCTGATGACGTCAGCAAATCGCAGGTGCCGATCAAGTTCCACGGCGCGATGGAGCGGCAGCCCCTCCACTTGCTCTTCTTCATCGACCCCGAATGCAGTTATCAGGTGCGCCCTTATATTACATTATATTTATAATATAATGTAAAAGAATATAATATAAAAATAAATGTAATATAAAATTTTGTTATCTTTTTAGATTTTGTTAACCATGGACGCAGATCGAGGTCGGCTACGACTACATGGGGATCATGGAGCAGATGCTCAAGTACCACCTCCTCTCCGGCGTCGCGGCCTACTTCTTCGTGTTTTTGCTGGTCTTGGCCGCCCTGGCCCAGCGCTACTCGGCCGGCCGTACGCCCCGCGACCGCCTCGCCCACGGCCACCGGTGCATTCCACGCATTGCTGAGCACCACTCTTCCCTGTCGACTGTGACTGCAGGCTCGATGGACGTGGTCGAGGTCTGGCGCGACCACACGTTCCGCATGAGCTGCCTCCTCCTCGCGTGCCTGCCCCTGTTCGAGTGGATCTGGGTCTCGATCACCGCCGACGTCCATTTCCAGGTATAGTATACCGACCGCAGCCATCGAGACACCCGCGTGCCTCAACTGTCGCTCACTCTTTTTCGTGTGTTTGCCCGGCCCATGCTCGCCGACTCGCCAGCGGCTATACTCGTTCTTCGGTACTGGCCAACACAACACAACACAAAACACACACACACACACACACACACACACACACACACACACACACACACGGGACACGCATGTCTAAGATGACGATATGGCAACGCGTAAAGGCGATGCGTTTGCGCGGCTGCCGGGCCCGCTGGGCGACCACTCGTTCGTTGACTTGGACGTCGCGGCGCCCCCGCTCTCGCTCTACCCGTTCATCTACGCCTTTGGGAGCCTCCTCTTCCTCGCCTACCTGGTGCTGGTCCGCGTCGCGCTGGCCCTCATCTCCACGGCCTTCCGCCTCCTCCTGAGGCTCGGCCGCGTGGCATCGTGTCGACGAAAAACACAGCGGCCACCGCGCCACGGCGACGGTCGCGGCCAATCGCGCGAGTCATCGCAGGGGCAGCGTCGCGATGACGAGGCCCAGCAGCGGCGGCGCCTGTCGGCGCTCGGCGTGGTGTATCTGCTGCTGCTGGCCATCAGCGCGGGTCTCACCCTCGCCCTGCACTCCTTCCTGGGCCTCCTCAGCGCCACGCTGGTGCTCGGCGTCTCCACGGCCTGGCAGGCCGCGCGGGCCAAGGTATGCCTACATCGAGCGCGTGTCCTCTTCCAAACAACGTGTACAGATTATTTGTCGACTCGCTGACACGCGACACTGGCCGCAGAGCGATGCGTCGCGGCCGATGACGACAGCGCAGGCCTACGAGCGGGAGGCCCTCTTCTCGTACCAGACCATGATCCTCGTGGCCTGCGTCGCCACCCTGAGCGCCATGGCCCCGCTCTTCGTGAGCTGGTATGTGCGCCACACACACACGCGCGCGCGAGCCATTCCGTGCATTCCGTTCATTCCACTCGATCGAACGGAAACAGGGTCAAGTCGCTGCCGTCGCCGGTGGCGGGCGACAGCTACGAGCTCCTGTGCCTGATACTCATCGTGATCACCGCCTTTGCCAGCCATCCATTCCAACGGGGCTACGCGAGCTCCCTCCTCTCGTACGTTGCCGCCAGTTGACCATTGCTGCTGTCCAAGCGAAACGTCGCTCCGATCGCCTTTGATCGACCGCTGCCCACCACTCACACGCCTCTCGCACACACTGCAATGAACGTAGGCTGGTGGCGTACGGCGCAGCGGTCGTGGTGGTGTGCTACTGCCTGGTGCCGTTGTATCGACTGCAGGACGTGGCGCTCGTCTACTCCCTCTTGGTCTTCCTCCACCTGCAGAAACAGCCATTACCACTTGTGGTGATGCCGATGGCCAGAGTGGCGCAGAACATTCTGTATTGTTTACGGGTCCAGTAGCCTACTGTTGTTTTTAGGAAAGATGTGGCCTCGCCTCCAAGAGGCAAACACTTGTGGGCTCATGTGGTGTAAGGCATCATCAACGTCGGGGAATGTGCAAAAAACTGAGAGGGTGAGTAAGGCCTTGTTGGTTGTCCCCACAAGACATGTAGGAGAGAAGGATCCCCTCCCCTGTGCAGAGGTCCAAAGAGCATTCAAAAAGGATACGACACGGTGGATTCCCGGGTGGTCGCCCACCCCAGTACTAACACCGCCTGGCGCAGCCCAACTTCGCTGTTCGGATGGGAAGCGGTGCTTTCTGCGCAGTATGGCCGTATCCAACATCTCTCATCATCGCCTGCCGTGTCCCGCTGTGTTTCTGTTGTCCCCTGTCTTGGAGTTGCCCTTGCACTGCTTGATGGTCATCATGAATTTGTTGTTGTGAAATGCTGTTTTTGTTGTTCAGAGATGTGTGAGTGGGAGGAAAACGAACATGGAGAATGATCTACTTACTTCACCAAGCAACAGGGTAATTTTATTGAGTGGGCTCTTGTTGAGGTAGAGTGCTTGTTTTATGTTTTACTCCCTCAGAGCGACATGTACTCTGCCTCTGTAGAGGAGAGAAACTGAGTGTTCACTTGTCTGGGGAGGTGCCCTAAATGTCTACAGCTGCATGCTAATTTGACTGTTGAAAACTGTAGACACTTTATGAAGGGGCAGTGTCTCATTTTCCTGAACACTCTGTTGAGAGCCTATCATCACCTGAAGGGGAGCTGAGCAATGTGAAACTTGCATTCTGTCCAAGCACAGTTGCCACAAGGTTGGCCTGTTTATAAATCTACATGCATAAGGGAAGCCATACATAGTGATGTATGTGGGCCTATTGACCTAGGAACTAATAGTCAACAGTGATTATGTTGACAATTTGAGTATCAAAAAGTTGTGTCAACCTGTCCACTTTCTTGCAAACAGGCCAACACCACAACAGAATTGTTTCATTTTGTTGATGGCTGATTATGAAGAGCAGCTTCACTCAACAGGAGACAAGGCAATGTAGTTGATTACAATGAAAATGGCATATGGTACCTAGACTCAGCAGTATACTTCACCCACACTACTCCTTTACCCTGGAACAAGTATTATATGTGCCTGGTTTAGCCCAAAACTTTGTCTCAGCAGACAAGTTCTCCTGCCCAGGCTATATTGTTCTTCATGCTGGAGGTGTCTCCATACGTAAGACAGATACCCTAGTCTTCAACACTACTCCTACCTATACCAGTGGCAGTTGTCATTGCCCCTCACTCCTTGCTGTGCAACTGTGCAGAAGATTTGAGGCACTGGCAGTCCTTGGTCCAGTGTACCTTTGCCTGCAGAACTTGCAATATGGGCGATCAACCATGCCTTGCCACCATGTGCATCTCGAACTGCACTGTATTTTCAAGGGCAAGTTGAACATTGCAGTCAGAGTCCTCAGACAGGGCTCTTCTTTGTTGAAGAGATCCTCCTCCTCCATATCTTGGTGCTTGTAGGAAGAAGAGGAAGAGGAAGACGAATGGTGCTTTTGGGACTTGCTTCCCCTATTCCCCTAGCATCCTTGTCGCTTGATGGGGAAGGAGATCTCTCCTTCTTCTGGCTGTACCAGTGCTTCTTGTGCTTTTTGGGAGAATGTTTGGAGCTTGAATGGGAAAGCTTGTGCATAGGTTCCACGGTGCAAAGAGTGTAGGCCTGCAACCTTATACCTGCCTGACTGGTGCATAACCAAGTCTTCTGTAATATCACCATTACTTTTCTGCCAGTGGGGCACACCCATGAGGACAGTGATCAGATGTTCTCCACCTTTTGTGGGCATGAAGTACAATCCTCCTGTGTTTACTGTGGAGGACTTTGTACAAGGGCTCAACACTTGGTACTCCAGGATATTCATAAGCCAGAGCCTCTTTTCCTGCTTGAATGTTGGTCATTCAAAAGACCTGGCTGGACCCTTCTATCCAAAGTAAAGGGCACCGCATGCCCACATATCTTCTGCTTTACTCATGGTGATAATGAAAAGGTGCAGCTGAAAACCAAGGACTACCACTCCAGTTCCTCAGCTTGGATGGGCCTATCCCCCTTGTTCCTGCTTGGCTTGATCCAACCACTCTCAAGGATACCCTGCATGCCCTCACAGACCTCAACAACTGTGCTAAGCTCCAGCCTCTTATGAGTGCATGGTACCTCTCTTCAATAATCCTCCTCATTAGTGCCTACTTGTGAATGCATTGGAGGGTTTACAACTATGCTGCTTCTCAAGCCCATGATACTATTCCTGCTGAGCCTCTTGACCCACCTTACTGTGCTGCCCTCGCCCTAACAGGCAAGGCCACCTGTGATCTCACCAGCCTGATGATGGTGCAATAATAGCAGTCTGGTGAAATGTTTGGCTTGGCTTGGTGAAGCGCACTACAAGGGCACATATCTTCCTCAACTGGTTAGAGGAAGATAATGATCTCATACCTGCACTACAAAAGCAACTCATACCTGCACTACAAAAGCAACTTTTTGACATGTGTGAGAGTTGGCCTGAAAATTCATAGCACATGCTAACAATCATTACTGAAGGATCGTAGTGTTGACCTGGTGCAGGGCATGGTTGACTACCTGCACATACTTGCTGCAGTCTCCATGCACAAGGAGCTGAGAACGCAGAGCACTGTTGCTCCAGCCATAGTGGTATTCCTTGGCCTGACCTGCGCTTCCCCAATCACATCCATGGTTTTTGAGTTATATCAGATATGCTGCCAGCGCCACTGGACGTTGAGATGGTGTGGCTGGCTTACATGATCCGCACCAAGGACTACCAAGAGGTTGTAACTTGTCGTCTTATGCCTCTTAACTAGAGAGTTTTCTCACAACAACAACAACAACAACAACAACAACAACAACAACAACAACAACAACAACAACAACAACAACAACAACAACAACAACAACAACAACAACAACAACACTAATAACTACACCTGCACGCAATCTACTCCACTAGGTGTGCGACCTTAACTTTGGCCAGCTTGTAGACCACATCCTGCCTTCAACGGTCAGCCTGCTGTGCCGCAGCGCCAGTGCATCCGATTCCGCGTCGGGAGAAACCTGGCTGGCGAACCATTGGAGTGGAGCTGGCGCTGTGTGATGCCAGCTCGAAGGACGGAATGGGCGTGGACTTGGCGCCAAGCACTGTCATTAAGGACCAGACATGGTTTGCTCAGTTTGTAGCCGAAGCTGCCCAAGCGCAAGAATGGTGGGCGCGTGCAAATACCACTGAGTCAGTGGAGGGAGGGAAGCTGACTGCTCACGAACTGACGGCGAAGACAGTGGAGTGGTTCTGCGACCGTCTCGCCGACCAGATCCTCATCGGTGCGTTTCCCAGTGTGCTGGTGTAGGAGCTAACAAACTGAGTGGGTCATCTGCACCCTTGTACACGAATGGCGTGCGCCATGGCAGGCTATGAAAGGATGATCTATCTACTGGCGCGCAAACCTCACAGGTTTGTGGCGCTGACCACTTTTGCAAGCGCATGGTCTTTTGATCTGCATTTCCAGGATGAAAGAGTTTGTGCCTCCATTCTTGCTGGACCTGGTGTGGCATGTTCACCAGGTGCACCCTGTGGCCTACCGACGTGACATGCGCAGGTTCGTCCCAAGCATATGACCCAATCATAATTGTGATTAGAGAGGTTGACCTTGCTGGCTAAGGGTGGCTGACACAGTGATTGAGCATCAGCTGTGGCCATCAACCAGCGAGTCCCTTGGCCAGCCACAAAGTGCTCTTGCCCTGTGGACTGAAGAATTCTGCAAGGCTTCCTACCTGGGATGTGAACTCAAGCACATTGTCCGGACCTAAGGCCTATTAACCAATCGGTTATCCTCACTGACCAACCATCTAGTTGTTCGCATAAAATGGTATGAGCCCATGGGGACTTGAACCCCGATGCAGGGTACTTGCAATGTTTGTAAGGGATGTACACAATCCAAATAAAACAATTTCTTGATCTGATTTTCATCTTGCCCAATACCAACAACATTTTGCCGCAGATGCTTGCCCATCATGTGTTGTAGTGTGCACACCATTGCCACAGGGCTGGGACAAGTGCTTCACATTAGGCTCTCACTGTTGCACACATACACAAAACGAGGGTGACTTCATGCTAATCTGAGGTTGCACCACAACCCCAAACCACCATCTCATCTCAACTAAACAACAACCAGCACACCACCTGGTTTTGTTAGCCCATCAGTTAATTTGACTTCCTTTTGCTACACCAAAAATTAAGACCAATATATTCAACTTTCTAAAATGGATTTTGAATAAACAAAAACTGAAATTTTACCCAATTAAGATCTGTTTTATTGCTCTTGACAAGCCTTTACCCCTCCCTTATGGTAATCTTGAAATTACAATCACTGTGATTAATTTGATTAATTCCCCTGATAGTGCCTGGATTTGCATCAGAAGGCCATGTATGTTGGCCAGGGCCATTCACTTGGTAGCTCTCCAGTCTTGGTCCTTACTATTTACTCAGTGACCAGTGTCTTGGTCCTACTATTTACTCAGCAGCTGGTCTCCCACCTCCTGCAGCTGCAAGCTCTCCAGGCCTTTTGCCTCTGAAGTAATACAACGCCCCCTCTCTTTCAGCCAACCAAGTTGCAGCCCAGACCAATGGCCATGACGAGCTCTGTCTCTCCTGCTGCTTCGCCCGCCTCTAACATTGTGTTTCTCTATCTGAAGCAATCTGTTCCACAAGAAGGCTCATGTTCAATGACGGCGCAAGAAAACGATTCACATTGCCGCCTTACTCATCGCCTTCATCATCATCACCACCACCATCATCATCATTGTTGATGTAGTCGTCGCCGCTGTCGTCGTTGTTGTCGCTATTGTCATCGTCGTCGTCACTGGCGTCATCCTCCTTCTCGTCATCGGCACCTGGCGGCGAAGTTGAGGCCATGGTCAGGCGGAGGCCTCTGGCGAACATAGACTTGTCGCTGAGAAAGAAACCGGCACACTTGCTGTTGATAAAGCGGTTGAGACTCGTGGCCGACTCGGGTATCCTCCACCGCGGGGCCCGGTACTGCTTGAACATGTTCTCACCCAGCGCCACCGCGCCGCGCACCTTCCAGGTGACGTTGTTTATGTGCTGTGCTGTGACGAATTGCCCGACGTCCGGAGAAGGAGACTCGTCCGTGGGTGCAACGTCGTGCCCAAACGAGGTTTCGGGGTGCCAGTCGGGCGAGAGCATCTGACAGGCGAGCTCCACGAAACGCGCGGCGTTGGCCGTTGGCGCAAGGTCGCGCCTCATCTGCTTGGCCTTCCGCTCGGCCTCGAGCACGGGTTCCTCCCTTTCGGTCAGGCGCTTCTTCGAGTGCTCGCGTGCGGCAGCCAACGAGGCAACGCACGACCGAGGCTCCTGCAGGGTGGGCGGACCGCCCTCGCCCAGGAGCCAGCGCACCGCTTCAATGTGGCCACCCTGGCACGTGGCCGCGAGACATCGACCCGTGCAAGGGCACCCGTTGTCGTGGGCCCAGCGCAGGGCAGCGACGTCGCCCGCCGCTCCCAGGAGATGGCAGATCTCATCGCCTTCGCCCCTCGAGCACCCGTTTTGCTGTGCCAGAGTGAGTATCGGGAGGTCGCCCTTCTTGGCCGCCTCAACGCAGGCGCTGGCATCGCATGGGCATCCTTGGGCGCACAGCCACTCGAACACGCGTTGAATAAGGCCACGATGTCGACAAACTGGTTTGTCTTGGTGGCACCGCCGGCGGCAGTGGACATCTACCACATCACCATCACAACACCATCACCATACCATCACAACATCACAACACCATCACCACCACAACACCATCACAACACCACCACATCACCACATCACCATCACAACACCACCACACCACCACATCACCATCACAACACCACCACATCACCACACCATCACAACACCACACCATCAACACCACCACATCACCACATCACCACATCACCATCACAACACAACCACATCACCACATCGCCATCACAACACCATCTCAACACCATCACAACACCATCTCAACACCATCTCAACACCATCACAACACCATCTCAACACCATCAACACCATCTCAACACCATCACAACATCACCACATCACCATCACAACACCATGACCACACCATCACAACACCATCACCATCACCACACCATCACAACACCATCACCACATCACCACAACACCATCACAACACCATCACCAAATCACCACAACACCATCACAACATCATCACCACCAGCACAACATCACCATAACTCCAGCACAACACCAGCACACCATCACCACAACATCACCCAACAACTCCACAACCTCACCACAACACCATGATCACACCATTATCACACCACCACCACACATCACCATCTCAACTCCATCACAACACCACAACATCACCATCACAACACCACAACATCACCACCAGCACAACACCATAACATCACCATTACATCACCATCACAACATCACCTTAACAACACCATCACAACACCACAACATCACCATCACAACACCACAACATCACCACCAGCACAACACCATAACATCACCATTACATCACCATCACAACATCACCACAACTCCATCGCAACACCAGAACAACACCATCACCACACCACCACATCACCACAACACCACCACATCACCAGCACATCACCACAACACCACCACCACATCACCACCAACACCACCACCACATCACCACAACACCACAACACCACATCACCACATCACCACATCACCACAACATCACCACAACACCATGATCACACCATGATCACACCACCACCACACATCACAACCACACCAGCACAACGTCACCACAACTCCATGACAACACCATCACAACATCACAGCACCACCACAACACCACCACATCACCACCACATCACCACAACATCCACAACCATAACACCACCACAACACCACCACAACGTCACCACATCACCACCATCACAACACATCACCACATCACCACACCTAACCACAACCATAACACCACCACAACGTCACCACATCACCACCATCTCCACAACACCACCACAACATCACCACACCAAACCACAACACCACAACATCACCTCATCACCACACCACCCTATCACCACCACCACTACCACAATGGTACTACAAGATCACCACAAGATCACCACAACATCACACCACAACACAACCACAACACCACCACAATATCACCACAACACCACCACCACCACCAACACCACCACCACAACACCACAACATCACCACAACACCACCACAACATTACCACAGCATCACAGCATCACACCACCACCACAGCAATAGCACACCAACATCACCACACCCCCACCACAACACAACAACAACACCATATCACCACAACAATACCACACAGCACCACATTACCTGACCACCATCACTAATACCACACCAGCACCACCACCAAAACGTCACCACCACATCACCACAACAACACCACAACATTATGGTAACACCACCACACCCCCACCCAACATCACCACAACAACACCACAACACCATCACACCATCAACACAACACCACAACATCACATAACACCTATACAGCACCATACCAATATCACCACTTCACTACAACATCACCTAACACCACCACAACACCACCATTCCACGACAACAACATCACCACAACACCACCACACCACACCACAACAACACCACCACACCACCACAACAACACCATCACCAGGCCATACCATCACCACAACACCACCACAACATCACCACAACACCATACCATCACCACACCACCACAACAACTTCACACCACACCACATCACCACAACACCACATCACCACATCACCACAACACCACATCACCACATCACCACAACACCACATCACCACATCACCACAACACCACAACATCATCACCACATCACCACTACAACACCACCACACCATCACCACAACACCACCACACCACCACCACAACAACACCACACCACCACAACAACACCATCACCACACCATAACACCACCACACCACCACAACAACACCATCACCACACCACCACAACACCACCGCAACATCACCACAACACCACCACACCATCTCCACAACACCACCACAACAACAACACCACCACAATACCACCCCACCACCCCCTCCTCAACACTGCAACATCACAGTAACACCAAAACACTACAATAACACCACAACCCCACCACACCAACACTACAACACCACAACACCACCACATACCACCCCATACAAATCAAAACACCACCACAACAACTCCACAACATTACCCTAGCCGCACCATAACATCACCACAACCACACCACAAGATTACCACAACATCACCACACCACCACACAACATCACCACCACAACACAACATCACCACAACACCACCACACCACCACAAAATCACTACAACAACCACAACAACATCACAACACCACAAACTCACCACACCAACATCACAACATCACTACAACAACACCACAACACCTCCACTGCACCACCCCACCACAACACCACCCCCAAACACTTCAACACCATTACCACAACATTACCACCACAAAACCACAACATCACCACACCACCACAACACCACACCACACAATACCACCACACAACCACCACCACCATAACCACAACATCTGAACACTACACCACCACAACACCACACCACCACTCCATCACCACAACATCACCACACCACCACACAACAACACACCACAACATCACCACATCACAACACACCGCAACATCATCACACCACCACTCCATCACCACACCACCACACCACCACCACACCACAACACACCACCACCTCAACAACAACACCACCACACCAACACCACACAATTACCACCACCACACCACCACACCAACACCACACAATTACCACCACCACACCACAACAGCATCACCACCACACCATCACAACACCATCACAACACCACAACAGCATCATCACAACACATCACCACAACATCACACCATACCATCACACCACCACCACACCACCACCACACCACCACCACATTGGCCTTTCCAGCCCACATGGCTAGCACGCATGCACACAAATCCCAAGGACACCCAAGACTGTGGAGTAGCTTGATCACATCATGCCACCCAGCTGCAGCCGCCTTAGCACATAGCCGCTCGTTGCAGGGACAGCCACTTTCAACTGCCCACTTGACCATGTCCCACCAGCCACAGACCGCCACTTCCAGACACAGTTTGGTGTTCATGGCACTGTGACCATTCTCCATGACCCACCACAGCATGGGCAGTGCGCGACCACAGTGGAGCATAGGTCAGACATATAGCCAGACAAGGGCCCCTCAGCGAGGAGGGCTTTGAGGCTGGTGGTTTTTCCTTTCCAGACAGCCATCATGCCCTTGTGGTTGCGCCAGGATTCGTCTGCAGCTGCACACATTGTCAGGGCTTGAGGGGGTGCTCATGCTTTGTGTTCCTTTAGATCTTAGAACAACATCTTTTGTAAGAAAATTTTGCTGTGGGAAAAAAATTGGGTGTGGACAACACACACTGGAACAAGCTATATTAATGTTTTGGCAGGTTGTTCCAGTCCATCTCATTCATCCCTAGGTCTTTTAGCCAACATCACCATAACTCCACCACAATATCACCCCAACATTACCACAACAACAGCACCATCACAACAACATGACCACCACAACACCACCACAACACCATCACCACAACACCACCATAACAACATCACAACAACAACACCACAACATCACTATAATGCTGCAACCTCACCACACCACCACACATGTACATGAAAAGTACCTTCAACCTTGGGGCCATGTAGTTTTTAGGTTCATTTATTGCAACACTTTGCCAAGACATGCTTTTGCTTGGAGCTCTTCCATCCTCAAGGGCTGGACTTGCTGCTTCTGGCTTGTCAGCCTCCACTGGCCACTTGCACCTTCTCATCCACTCTCTTTGCAGCCACTGCTCTTGCCTTGCCTCCTCTACAGGCAAACAGGTTGTCCTTCCATCTTCTAGGGGAAAAATCGTTTAAAAGGCACAAGGATGTGTAAAGCAAGATGGAGGGGATACATCTATCAAGAGCAACCACAGTGGGAGGAAGAGCACCAAGTGGTGCAAGAGCCTAAAGGGGAAAAGGAGGAGGAGCAAAAGGATACGGCACGGTGGATTCCCGGGTGGTCGCCCACCCCAGTACTAACACCGCCTGGCGCAGCTTAACTTCGCTGTTCGGATGGGAAGCGGTGCTTTCTGCGCAGTATGGCCGTATCCAACATCGTTCATCATGTTGTCATTAATCCTGCAGTACGGCCATACTTCCTGTTAGCCCATTGTCTCATGGCAAGAAGCACATTTTCTCAAAACAATAATTGTGTGCTTGTTACATGTACCCAGCTCCCTACACTTGCATGAATCAATTAGCCACAAGATTTTTCAGCATCAATCTATCAAAGCACTCTCTCACATGGCATCTCCAGATCTGCACCTCATTCTCAACTCCCACTCTACCTCCTCCACACTTTCCTCAATTCTTCCCTACAACTCAAACAAGCAGCTTCAAGAGCAGGAACCAAGGGCAATCACTTTCTTGTTCAATTCCCAACATGCTGGACATTTTTTTGTGTTTTCTTTTCTGATTGAGGTAAATATTCCTCTTGAGACATGCCAACATCCCATCCAAGCTAAGCCGTTCATGCCATGCACATGCTCCCATGTGTTAAGCAAGCATGTGGGCAAAACCTTGGTGCAATCCTAGCAATGTAAAGTAGCAGAGCAGGCACATGCATGACAGTGCAGCATCAAGTCATAACCACCTCTATTATCAAATGGGAGGTCCAGTCATTTTAAAATTGATTTTGATCTCTAGGTTTAGCCTCAAAATAGGTTTGAACTCCCAATCTCCCATTTTGCAAGGATTAATTTCCTTTTTTGTCAAAAATGTTCATATTTCACCAAATCAATATTTATCGCATATTAAAAGATGTCAACTTATATATCCAGCATAACCCATTATACAATGCAATTGTGGCCACCTGTGTAACATGGCTCTGCACTTTCTTCATCTCCTTCACCTCTTCACCGGAATGCTGCAGTGTCCTGCATGTGCAGGTGAGAGCTGCTTCATTGATGGCATTGCAAGGTTTGCCAGTGCACCTCCTTCATCACACATGCTTGCTTGAAACTATTGTGTCCACATGTGCAATGTTCATGCTCCTCTTTGCCACACGTGCATCTTCACTACAAAAATGCCTACCATCTGGTCATGTATGAGTATGTGTGGGATGTTGATGGTCTTCTTGGCAACTCTCTCTGCTCTACCATTGCATACACATATGCATTGCTCATGCACCTCCCTTCACCATTAAAGCCTGCAATTTGGTCATGTGTGGGCATGTGATGTTGGAGGTCTTCATTACATTTATGCTTGCTAAACCATTGCATACATGTACACAATGCTCCTGCACCTTCTTTCCTGCCCTTGAACTAGTCATGTTTGGGCATGTGTTGTGGGTGATCTTAGTATCATCACAAAGGCATGCACAATGCCCATGAATCTCTTCCACTACAGATATACACTCAGTGCTGTGGGTAATTTTTTGTTGGTCTACCCAATACACATGTGCAGAATGAGGACGCATCCCTCAATAAAATGATTGCACAACTTGACATCATGCCAAGGTTGTGCATGTGCCTGGACAGTGGTCTCCAGCAACAGGCATGGGAGTAAAGCTTGAATTGGCAAGGATGTGTTGTCACCCAGTGCCCATGGATGGGATTACAACATTAAGGCATTGCTGGTGAACGTGGTGCAAACTAAAGAGCATGTGCATGATTCTGAGATGGTACTGCAAGCAAAAATGGCAACAAGATCACCCACAACCCAAACATGACAAGTTCAAGGGCAGGAAAGAAGGTGCATGAGCATTGTGTACATGTGTGCTATGGTTTAGCAAGCATAAATGTAATGAAGACCTCCAACATCACATGCCCATACATGACTACATCAGCATGGTTCATGCAAAAGGATGTGTTGACTTTACACAACATCCACTGGGTGGCTCAGTATGGTGTGACATGGTGCCTCTGATATTGAGCTTTGGTGTTTGCCCATACAAAGCCAACGTCCAATCATTGCTGATGGGTGGGGTAGCTGGCACATCAAAAATCTGACAGAACTGTACAGGAACATATGATTGATATCAATGGTAAAATGCACTTGCCTTGGGGTTCTCAGTTTGATTGATTGTTTGGTCAGTCCCACCAAATTCCTTGCAATCACTCTATATCAGGGAGGGACAGCGAGTACGAGTGCTAAAGTTGTTGGATACGGCCATTCTGCGCAGAAAGCACCGCTTCCCATCCGAACAGCGAAGTTAAGCTGCGCCAGGCGGTGTTAGTACTGGGGTGGGCGACCACCCGGGAATCCACCGTGCCCGTATCCTTTTCCCATTTTGTTTGTTTGCTCCTTCATGTCAGCACACCAGGTTTTTATTCAAGATATTGATACTATTTTTTTGACTCCTTCTACACATACATGATTATTTCCATGTTGTATGTTTGGTGCATAATCATCCTGGTGGTGCCCCTTCCATCTCCCATGAAGGATTTGCAGCATGGCTTTATCACCATGGCCTTCCAAGAAGGAGCCCCTGTCTCATCTTCCTTAACACTCAGTTTTATGGTGATGATGGCAAAATGAAGCTGAAAAATCATTCCCAGGAAAGGGAAATTATGCTATACCCAGATAGAAGCACCACACACACCATACATTCATGATTTGAGGAGTGAAGAAAACAGTACCAATGTCTTAAAACCTGGTGTGCTGACATGAAGGAGCAAACAAACAAAAGGATACGGCACGGTGGATTCCTGGGTGGTCGCCCACCCCAGTACTAACACCGCCTGGCGCAGCTTAACTTCGCTGTTCGGATGGGAAGCGGTGCTTTCATGTTCATGTAATGGTCGTTAAAGTGGTTAACCGTGTGCCTGTGCGGCCTCTGGCGTTAGCCCGGTAGCCCCCACTGTGGTGATGGCAGTCTCTCACTCTGGTCCTTGGATCTGGCTGGGAGCTGGTCACCATCCCTCCCGCAGGAGGGGAAAGTTTTCGTCTCTGCTTGTGCGGTGTCTGCGTCGGTGGGGCGCCTCGTTAAAAACCCCTCTCAGCTTGAGAGGGGAAAAGAGTGCGCCCGGGGAGGGTGGTCAGGTTGGTCGGTCGGGTCCGCGGTCTCGGTGAAGGTCGGGGTTGGTGTGTTGGCTGTGTTGGCTTGTCGTGGTCAGTCATCAGGTGTCACATCGTCGGTTGGTCGGGCTGGGTTCGGTCGGCAGTGGTCCTGGTCTGCGTCATGGGTCCCTGCACCTGTCGATGCGCTAGCCTTTCCGACCCCAGCTGTTGCTGGGGTGGGAGGGGCTGTCTTGCGCTGCGCAGAGCATGTGAGGCCCAAGGCGTTCAGGTAGAGGCACCGATCGATCCAGATGCGGTGGCTTGTGGCGAGGAGTGTGGCCTGGATGGCGCGGAAGGTCTTGTAGTGGCTGTCGGAGTGTCCTTTTGGAATGCGTTGTATGCCCAGCCAGTCTGTAGCTGAGGCGGTGGGGATGAGGGGGATAGTGTCCAGTTTTTTCGCGATGGTGTTTAGAGTCATTTGCGCTTCACGTCGTGTTGTCTCGTGTGCTGGGCAGGAGGCTAGGACATGGTCCAGGTCTTCCAATTTGTGTCCCTGGTTGTTGTGTTCGCACCAGATGCAGGTGGGGGTTGCGTGCACTGGGTTGGAGGAGGTTTGGTGAAGGTTGGCTCGAAGGGGGAGGAGATTTTTAGTGGCTCTAAGTAAGAAGCCGTAAAGGGCCGTGTCAGGGTGGCTGGCTAGGGCTTTTCGCTTGGGGGTTCCTGGGGGGGGTCTGTCCCATTGGTCCTTCCATTTGCGTAGGAGGATCTGTCTGGGGATTGGGGAGGAGGAGAAGCCGTCTTGGACGATCACTCTTTCTCGGGCGTAGGCTGAGGGGGGTGGCGGGAGGTCTGCGCCTTTTCTTGCCGCCTCATCAGCTAGGTTGTTAAGTTTGCAGGCGGTGGGGTAGTGTAGGGGGAGGTTTGTTTTTTGGGCCTCGATTTTTGGTTGCCATTTGTTGGGATCAGTGCTGAGCTTCTTGGAGACGTGGCTGTAGATGTGGTGGAGGGTGATTTTGTTGTGTTTGCTAGCTAGGTTGCGTATGTTGAGGATGGTCTCTCTATTTGGGGTGAGGTGGTGTATGTCCGGGGAGTCTTTTAGGCAGTTTTGTACCGTTTTTATGGCGTATTGGCTGTCCATAAAGATCCTGATTTCTGGGGTGCCGAGTGGCGTGTGTTTCAGGGCAATTTCTATGCTGTGTAGCTCGGCGTTATTATTTGATTGTTCCCTAGGGGTTCTGTGGGTTAGTATGATTGGCTTTGGGTGGGAGTGAAAGATCACTCCACTACCCGCTGCTCTCTTTTTCAAAGACCCATCAGTGAAGACGTCTAGCGTGTGGGGTGTGGGTGGGATCGGCGGGGGTTGGGTTGGTTGTGAGTGGGTGTTGTTTGGGTGTGCAAAGTGTGGGAAAATTACTTGGACCTCGCATTCTTTAGCTGCTGCTATGAAGGCGGCTATGGTGGGGAGGTTTTGGCGTAGGATTGGTTTGCCGTGGAAGGGGAAGTCTGGCGATTTGTCTTGGTAGAGTGCTAGGTTGTTTGCCGTTGTGGTCTGCGCTAGTGAGTCCGGTCCGTTGAAGATGGTAGTTAGGGTGGATAGGGCAGCCCATCGTTGGGCTGTGCCCAATTCAGTAAGCGAGAGGCCCGTCCCATCTGGGCCGTACATAATGTTTTTGTCATACCAGCTGCGGATGTGCAGTTCATTTATTATAACTCTGCGTGCCGCGCAGTCTATATTGTTTGCTGCTTTTTTAGTGAGGGGGCGAGACGGGGTGTTGTAGAGGATGGTTGGGAAGGCATATGTGTTCAGGAAGTGTGCTTTGGCTTCTGCGCTCATCCTTTTTGATGAGATGAAGTTTGCTTTCTTTTTAAACTCCTTTGTGAGGGAGTGTTCATCGGGTTTGCGTCGGTCAAACCGGATGTGGGCGCCTAGGTATTTGACGCTTTTGTTCTTTTCTAGGTTGGGTATGAGTTGGGGCCCTGTTGGGGTGTCTACTGCTAGGGACAGGGTTTCTAGTGAGGTGGTTGCAATGATGGACTTACTGGGGCTAATTTGGAGTCTGTGGTAGTTGCAGAAGTTTTGGAAGAGTGCCAGCGATTCAGCCAGGTCGGCGCCAGAGCTGCTGAGAATGGTGAGGTCATCTGCGAAGGCCGTGTTGCCTATTTTTTCCCCTTGCGATGTTGAGTGAGCAGAGCGGGTGTGTAGGAGCTGTTCAACTACTGGGTTGATGAATAGGTTCCAGAGGAGAGGGGATAAAGGGTCTCCTTGTTTGACTCCTTTGTCCGTTGGGAAGGGGGCTGTGTCACCATAGCGGGTGCACACCGTGGTGTTTGCATTGTCGTACAATTTGTTTATTAGTTCTTGGAGAGTCGGGGAGGCGCCGTAGTAGCGAAGGGTGAGTGTTATGGCTCTGTGTGGCAGGGAGTCATATGCTTTTTCCAGGTTGACAAAGAGTGCAAAGAGTGGGCGGTTCAGTGTGAGGGCTTCCTCGATCAGGTTGCGGAGGGTGATTATGTGTAGTTGGGTTGACCTCCCTTTTCGAAAGGCTGCTTGGGCTTTGGAGAGGATGTTGCGCCATTCTACTGCTTCGTAGAGGCGTTTATTGATTATTAGTGTTAGGAGTTTGTATATTGTTTGGCAGAGTGCTATGGGTCGGTAGTTGTTTAGGTTTGCTTTGTCGTTTCTCTTGTGGATGGTCCAGATTTTTGCGCTGTTAAGGTTGTCCGGGAGTGTAGGGTCAGTCATTGCTGAGTTGAGGAATGAGAGGAGATCTGCTCGGTTTCTGTCGTTGAGGGCTTTGAGCATTGCGTTGTTGATTTCATCTGGGCCTGGGGCTGAATCTGTTTTTATCATTGCGAGGGTGTCATTTAGTTCTTGCAGTGTGATGGGTCTGGTTATCTGTTCATTATCTTTAATGGTAAGGCGTGGGCGTTCTTTGGTGTAACAGTTTGGGATAGGGGTTGTCGGGGCAGGGCCTTTTGTGAACAAGCTACACCAGAAGGTGCGGGTTACGTCTTTGATTACCTTCGGGTCTGTGACCAGTTCGTGGTGCTCGTTTAGCACATTTAGTGGTAGGGAGTTGGTTCTTGGGTGTAGGTGTGATTTAAGTCTTTTGAAGTGGAGTTGGTTAGTGAGGTTGGCATCTCTGCGCTGTCTCATGACGTTTGTGTTTATTTTTATTTTATTTTGCGATCGGATTGCTTTGCGCATCTGTCTTCGGAGTGATTTCTGTGAGGTTTTTGCTTCGTTGAGCCATTCGTTGTTGTCGTTACTTGAGAAAAGTGCTCTTTCTTTTGGCTTGAGGGAGCCTGTGGCTAGAAGTCTATGGATGCTTCGCGTGAGCTTGCCATACTTTTTGACAAGTTTTGCGGTTTCTTTGTTTAGTTTACGTGCTTTGTTAGGAGGGGGGGTTGGGATGGTGGCAGCCGCCGCTGTTGCAATTCTGTCTCTGATGTCGGTGTAGGTACAGTTGCTGATCCGTTCATTGAAGAGCATAGCCTCTTCTTGGGTAAGTCTGCTTTTGAATGCTCTGCGGTAAGTCACTGGGGTGAAGGGGTTGTAGTTGTTTCTTCTCCAGCTGCATGTGAAGGCTAGGTGGTCTGTGTCGACCAGCGTGGGT
>JANDJZ010000184.1:0-94263 GCA_027943245.1 Acanthamoeba sp. SK_2022b
ACCCCGGCGCCGCGGCGCTGGGCGCGGCGTTGGCCGAACGGCTGAGCGCGACCGCCTGCGCCACGACGCCGTCGCGCCACATACGACAGCCGGCGATCGTCGGCAACGACCAAGGCCAGGGCGAGGACGGCAGGCGCAAGCGAAAGCGGCGACCGGGAGGAGAGGTGGCGGCCAAGAGGAGGGCCGCGGCCACCGGGTACACGGTAACGAAGGACCGGGAGGGCAACGAGGTGATCACATTAGGCAGCGATGGCGATGACGATCGTCAAGATGACGATGCCAAGGAGGAGGTGATGATCACGATCAACGATGATGATGATGAAGAAGAAGAAGAAGACGCTGACGCGGCGCCAGAGGAGGAAGGTGAGCACGAAGAGGTAGAAGAAGAGGTGGTGGAGGAGGGGCACGTTGGGCTGCGCAAAGGGGAGGCGGAGAGGCCACCACGACCACCATCACCGCCGCCACCACAGGTCTGCGTGATGTGCGGCGCGCAGCCTCCGGAGGTGGCGGTGGCGCTGCCC
Source organism: Acanthamoeba sp. SK_2022b (assembly GCA_027943245.1). Lineage (NCBI taxonomy): Eukaryota > Discosea > Longamoebia > Acanthamoebidae > Acanthamoeba > Acanthamoeba sp. SK_2022b. The sequence goes on from JANDJZ010000184.1 coordinate 522, forward strand.
TGCGACCACCGATGCTGTCGGCCGTGTGCGCTGCGGGCAATCCAGCAGCGCCCGCAGCCAACCCAGCACGCCACGCCTCGGCAAGCGGACTGTCCCGCCTGTGGGAGACCCTTCGCGTTCACCGACACACGGCGCGTCCATGGGCCCACAACCCATAGTGTAGATAAACCTATGAAATGATTTTATAGTGCCTTCAGCAACGATATGATTTATGATTGGTCATTAGGTTGGGAGGGAAGGTGCCTAGCCAGAGGCCGGGCACCCAGTACAAAAATTGGGTCGCGCCCACGGACAGTGGGGCGACCACCGCCCATCCAGCGGCTCTCCCTCTCGTCTCCCGGTCCGCCATCGTTCCGCCTATATGAAGGTCCCGCGAGGCATTGGACTCGGAAAAACGAGAGAGTGAGTATCAAGTTAGGATGGGACCCAAGTGTGTTGGGATTCCCGCTTGTGTCTCAGGACAGCGCTCCTTGTCATCGGGTCCAGGTCATGTACCCACGGCTGCACGCCCATGGTTGTGGGACAGGCTTGGCCGAAACTTTTTCTGGTCTTGTTCAGCACAGAAAAATCACCAACCTGCACCTCTTGCTCATTGGCTTTGGTGATGCGTGTCAGACTGGCCTTAAAGCTTCACCGTGTTGTTGGAACCAACAAAGGCGAGGCCGCTGCGGTTCCACGTGGCCATCCAACTCAGCTTGCCGACAGCCAAAGCAAATTAATTGGATGTCTGTCCCACAAAGGTCTGTTGTTGTTTGGGGGCCTCCCTAGGAGGGATGGGGCAGGTGTTGCCGCAGAGTATCGGTGAGCAGGGGGAGGGTCACTGTGTGCTGATCGCCGGTGTCGAGCAGCTTGAGGGTCACCGCGTTGGCGGCCAGCTCGTCGGCTCCGACAAACACCGCAGCGGCGGCGTTGGCCTTGGCCGCCTTCTTCATCCACTTGCGCAGCTTCCCCGCGCTCCCCTCGCTGCCGTCCACCTTCTGCACCACCGCGAAGCCGCTCCTCCGCAGCTGCTCGCTCACGCGCATGGCGTAACCAACAAGAGCGGCCGTGGGCCTGCTCCCCTTGGCGCCACTGCTGCCGGCGCGCTCGTCGTCGCTCGGCGAGAGCCGGTCGTCGTCGGTGGACACCAGGAGCACGTAGAGCGGCCGCGGCGGAGTGGGCACGAGCGTCGGGTCCAACACCAGCGCCAGCCGCTCCACTCCCGCGGCCCACCTGCACCACCGCCAGCGTGTGATTGCGCACAGTGAGCGATTCGAGACGACGGCGAGCGCGGAGGAGAAGGCGAACCCGACGCCCGAGATGGCGGGACCGCCAAACGCGGAGACCAGGGAGTCGTAGACGCCGCCGGCGAGGAGCGTCGCCTGTTGCGGCCCGAGCAGCGGGCCGGGCTGGCCCACGAACTCAAACACTGTGTGGCCGTAGTAGTCGAGCCCGCGCACCAGCCGAGGGTTCACCACAAAGCTGTCGCGGTTGCGATGGGGGGGGGGAGAGAGATGGACATTCAGCACAACACCACGCGCACGCGCGCTCTGGGGTGGAATGGCAGGAATGGACCTCAGCTCGAGCTGCCCCAACAGCTCGCACACCTGGTGGAAGTGGTCGCGGCTGTGCTCGCTCAGGTAGTCGGTGAGCATGGGGCACTCGGGCGAGCGCACCACCCGCTGATCCGAGGCGTCCTTGGAGTCGAGCACCCGTAGCTCGCTGCCCCTCTCTAATCTGGTGCGACGCCAAGGTGAGGTCGGCACGCGAGACAAGAGTTCGGCCAGTGGAGGGGATAGGCCAACCGGAGCACCGAGTCGGCCGAGAGGAGCGCCTTCTGGGCGGAGAGGTACTCGCGCAGGGCCACCCGGTAGCGGTCCCTGCTCTCTGCGTCGCCCAGGCTGTTCACCTCGAGCTGGAGAGGTGCAGGACCCACTGCGTAAGCTCGAGGAATGCTTGGCATGCGCAGTCAATGTGGCAAGATGAGACGTGCCTTGGCCGAGCCCTCGAGTCGCAGGGAGCGCAGGAACGAGGCGGCGGCCTGGATGACCTCCGCCACGGCGTCGGGAGTGGAGGGGCCCAGGCTCTCGACGCCCACCTGATGGAACTGGCGAAGGCGGCCCTTTTGTGGGCGCTCGTAGCGGAACATGGGTCCGCTGTAGAAGTAGCGACGTGGCAGGTCGCCAAAGTCCTTCCTGCTCACGAAAGCACGAACCACGCCTGGGCGTACATGCGCGTAGAAGAAGAAGAAGAAGCAAGTGGGAACAAGACGGTGATGTCACGCGTGCAATGTGTGGTGGCATACCGGCGGTGCCTTCGGGCCGGAGGGTGAGGCTGTTGCCGCCCTTGTCGTCGAACGTGTACATCTCCTTCATCACCACGTCCGAATCGCTGCCCAGGCTCCGTTGAAACACTTGCGTGCTCTCGAACATGGGCGTTTGGACCTGTTATCAGATAAATCGATATATAAATTTAATAAATAAATAATAAATCAATACCAATAACTTGCTATCTCATAAAAATACTCTTGAGTGGAGTGCACCTCCTCAAAGGCATAGCGAGCGGCAACGCGCCGAGCGGTGTTGACAATGAAGCGATGAGCTGCAAGCTCGGACCCTTCGAGGTCATGTGTGCCGCGCGGTGCGCCGCCTATGGGCCCGGTCGCTGACGCCGCGTAGCCGCATTTCCACCATGGTGCAAGTCGCGCCGCTTCTCCCGTACACCAACTCCGCCGACAAATGCTAGATGCCACACCCCGCCATGCAGCACTCGTGCCGCTCCGCCGCATCTGTTGTTCTTCGAACTGTTTATTTGGCCAATGTTTTCTCTCACCATTTCTTGTAGAGCGTTTGAAGAAGCGCAATCCTCCCAGTGCATATATTCATTGCTGGAGTAACGTCGAGATGCAATAGCATATGGTGTTCCCATATGGTGTTGTCATACAGATGGATGTCTTTGTGATACTTCTGATGATCATCTTGGGGCCATGGACACAAGTTGCTGCCCAAGCGATGTAGAAGATCATCTACCTTTGTCTGAAGTGTTCTCTTTCTTCAGCCTGACTGCATTGTCCCTGGGCTTGTGTCACCAAGGTCATGCAGCATCAAGGCGCTAGCCCATAATAACAGAACAGGGGCCAAAGCTTGGGGAACGATTGGAATGCCGTGGATTGCGTGTCGACGAAAATGAAAAACGGGAAGCCAATGGGAGGCCAGAACGGCTGGGGAAGGGACAACCACAGCCTGAGCGCCCTTGGTGTCGCGCAATTCATCAATTAATCGAACGCACCGCGCACATTCAGAGCCAATTTTTGCATAGAATGGGAAGCGAACTCGACTGTGCGCTGGATTTGATGAGGCGTATGCCTCCTTCCTCGATCGAGGACAACCTGGCGGGTCTCATCGACCTCGTTCCCGATCTCACCGAGCAGCTGCTCAGCATGGTTGATCAGCCCCTGAAGGTCGCTCACGATTCTCAGGCCCGCCGTGACTACCTCCTCTGCGACTACAACCGTGATGGTGATTCTTACCGGTAACGCGCACCCCCTCCAGCGCTACAAAGTGGGGGCTGGTGATATTTAAATTGAATTAGATAGCTCGTTGTCAAGCATTTTTTCAGATGCTTATCTCCATCAGTGGCGGTGGTCAAGCACCAACTTGCGTTGTACTGATACAATCAACCTCATAGGTCGCCGTGGACCAACAAGTACGACCCCCCGCTGCCCGACGGTGCTCTGCCCTCGGCTCAGCTCAGGCAGCTCGAAGTGCAGGCCAACGAGGTTTTCGACATCTACCGCGACCTGTACGCCCCCTCCCCCTCTTCCCGTAGCCATGAATTTTCGTTCTTCTCCAAAGCACTTGGGCTCACACTCCTACGTTATAAAGGTACTTCGAGGGTGGCGTCTCTTCTGTATATTGCTGGGATCTTGATGACGGATTTGCCGCTGTTGTACTTATAAAGAAGAGTACGGGCTCGCATTTAATCGCTCAATTTCAAACTATACTTTGCTTGATGCTCACCTTACTTTGCCGTGACCATAACAGCTCAGGATCAGTCGAAGAAGGGCCAGCCCATGAAGGGAACATGGGACTCGATCCACGTCGTTGAGGTGGTCGACAAGGGCAAGAACGCCCACTACAAGCTCACCTCCACTGTCATGCTCTTCATCGAAACTGAGACCAAGGAGACCGGTCGCGTCACGCTCGCCGGTTCCCTCACTCGTCAGGTGAGCCCCTCGAACACGCTCTTGCGACAAGAGAAGCTTCACATGTGTTGACCCTCTACTCTTTTTTTACGTAACCGTTACAGGACGAGAAGGACTTCCCTGTGGACAAAGTGAACCCTCACGTCGCCAACATCGGCCGCATGATCGAGGACATGGAGCTCAAGCTGAGGACCACGCTGCAGACCATCTACTTCGGCAAGACCAAGGACATCGTCAACGAGCTCAGGCAGGTGGTGCCCGTCTCCGTCCTCAAGAGCAGGTCCGCCCTCCAGCAGCAGATCGCTGGTGCCATCGGCGGCAGGGGCAACTAAAGCAACCCAGCCCTCTTTTCTCCGTCCCGCGCTCTCGTTTGCCACAATGAACGAACCCTCTTGTTCTTTACTTCACCAAGCTGTCCCCCTTCTTCCACTTTTCTTATTCGCTTTCTCAGTCCACCAAATGAAAAAAGAAAATAAAAGAAATAGAAAAAGGAGCAGAGAAAGAAACGGAGGGGGAAGATGGTGAAGGTGATCCTGTTCCACCTCTTCAATGGGCAGCAGGTGGTGGGCATCGACGAGGAGCCTCTCGCCATCACGCACGCCGCCACGACCATCCTCGCCGCGACCAAGGCCGGTGCTGACCCCTGCCGGCCCCAATCGATTTATTTTGTGTTTTTATATCATTTTCCCCTGCCACTACCTCCTTGCCTCACTTCCTCCCTTTGGCTTGCACACGCAACAGGGCGAGTCGAGGGCTTTGCTGCAGGCGCCGAGTACGTACGTGCGTTCAGCTTCGAGACAGCGAATGCCGGGGTAGCCGGCCTTCACCACGTGCCCGCGCTCGACTGGTACGCGTAGTCGCCCGGTCTCGCCTGGCGATGGCCACCACGTCGCGTGCAGAGCCTCTCACACTGGACCTGGCGTGTAGTGTGGTGACGCTGGAGCGCGAGAGCCCACAGTCGCGCATCAATGTTGTGCGTGCCTACTACCGTTACCACCCGCAGCTCGACGACGACGGGGCCGAGCGCGGCGATGGCCCCGCGGGAGGACGATACGCGGCGGGCAGCATCATGCAGCTCGCCGTGCCCTGGTCCGTCCACACACTCGCTGTCTGGTGCGTCTTTGCCCGCGCGTTTGTTGTTGGCCGCAGCCGGTGACGGTCTCTCCCTCACCACGCCCACGATCGCTTTTCGCGCGCATTCGTCATCAGCGGCGCCACCGGGAGGGTGTTGGCCGGCGGCGAGCGGGGCCTGTCGCTGTGGGCCCTGCACGAGGAAGGCCAACCGCCCGAGCACCTCATGGACCTGGACACCTCGCACTCGCTCCCCGTTCGCAGGCTCGCCATTCACCGCGACTACCTCGGTAGGCGCTCTCTTGGCTGCTCTCGCTGTGTGTGTGTGTGTGTGTGTGTGTGTGTGTGTGTGTGTGTGTGTGTGTGTGTGTGTGTGTGTGTGTGTGTGTGTGTTTTGTTTCATGTCGTGGTGTAACTCAAGTTCTTGCTTATAGCTTATGCCTCCTCGAACGAGCTGTTCGTGCTCCACTTTCAACTGATTCCTCGCTCCGGAACCGCCACCGCTTCAAGTACGCCCATTTACATGGTTTTTTAGAATTTAATTTTAATAAATGAATAATTTATTATTTATGATTATTACCGATATTTGTGTGTCGATGGCTGACCACAGTGCGTCATGGTGGCCACGCGCAGGCGCGAGCAAGAGCCTCGAGGACCTGCTGACGGACGACGCGGAGTCGGCCGCGGAGGGCAAACCGGCCGACGAGACCGCCGGCTGGGTGGAGGACGACCACCACCTCGAGTGCGTGTTCGATTTCAACGGCAACGCCCGCGTGGACGGCGACCGAGCGTGCATGGCCGTGCGCCAGGGACAGGTGCGTGTGGCCCGTGTCCGCCGCATGGAGCACGCGATGTGACGATCTCTCTCTCCCCCCCACCACTTCCTCTCGCGACCGCGCAGGCCCTCCCCGTGCCGTCGATAGCGCCAGGCAAGAGCCGCTACCCCGCCGGCCCCGAGATCGTGCTGGGGCCGCTGCCCGACATCCAGCACGCCCCGCGGCTCAGCAGCGACTCGGCCTACACCATGTCGACCTGCTCGCTCATGCTCTACCGACGCTTCCCGGAGAAGTCGGGCATCATCTCGCTGAGCCTGCTGCCCGACTGCGATCTCACGCACCAGCTCCAGCGCGACACCGACGCCGTCAACAAGGAGACCGGCATCCGCTGCTGGATCTCCACGCCGCAACAGGTCCACACCTCCACCCCCCCCCTCCCCCTCCTCTCTCTTCGACCAATCGCGTCGCTTCGCCTAAGCTGCTGCTGCTGCTGCTGCAATGTGGCTTCGTGCAGGGCCTCATGTACGAAGTGAGCAAGCCGGGCCTCATTTCCGAGTACATCTACACGGACGAGGCCCTGGACGCCCAGCCGGGGGCCTCCTTCCTCTACGTCGCCACCAAGACAGGTGCGTGCATGTGGCGGTCGCGGTTGCGCGGGAGAGGTTTCACGCGTCGATGACCGTCGCGACAACGCAGGCCTCGAGACGTGGACCCTGCGGCCGGGGTGGACCCGCGACGTCGGCATTCCGGAGCCCATGGTCATCGGCCTCCAGCCCTTCATCTCCCTCAAGAAGATCGTCCTCGCCGGCGACTCTGTCATCCTCCTCTCCAAGTACGTCGATTGCGTTGTAGTATTTTATTTTATTTATTTTATTTTATTTAATTCAATTATTTTGCGTTTATTTTTCATTATTTATATTTCTCCTACCCGCGACGCAGGTTCACGGAGAACGACATGGCGGCGGCGTTCTCGTCGCGGCTCAAGGGCAAGGGCAGTCGCACCAGCGGCTTGCCCAAGGCGGCGCCCAGCCCGGAGGACGAGGAGGTGAGCTGGAACTTGTACATTCTGCAGCCCATCCCGGCCATCCCGCTCTACGAGCAGGTCATCGCGCGCGCCCACGAGAACGTACGTCGGGCCTCCTCTCCCCCTCTCCTCTCCCTCTCCTCTCCTCTCCTCTCCGTTTTCTCTCAGCCGACTCCCATGGACTCCCCCCCTCACCCAACCCCGCAAACGTGTGCCGCGTGCAGGAGGAGTCGGACGTGGAGGTGTATCATCAGCTGCTGCTCGAGGGCCACCTCCTGCTGGAGTCTCGCCTCGCGGCGCTGCTGTCGTCGATCGCCCTCTCGTCTGGCCGCGAACCGGCCGACACCGCCGTGCAGCTCTCCTTCCAGCTCGAGGCCGAGAACTACCGCAAGCTTCTGCGCAAGTCGGCCTCGCTTCTCGCCGACGTACGCTCCTCCTCCTCCCCCCCCCCGCCACACGTCCACTCGCACCTGCGCGCGTCTCACTGTGTGTGTGTGTGTGTGTGTGTGTGTGTGTGTGTGTGTGTGTGTGTGTGTGCGTGCGTGCGCAGTACTACGCTCTCTCGGGCGAATGGGAGCGGGCCTGCGATCTGTTTGCGCAGTCGGACAGGCCCATCGCACACGTGTTGGCAGCGGCCCTGAACGAGGAGGCCGCCGCGAAGCCGCTGGTGACCTACTTTGACGCCGTCCTCTTCGACGCCGATCTCGGCGAAAGCCTCCTCGTGGACGACGTGGCCGACCAGGTATCCACCACTGCTCTCTCTCTCCCCTCCTCGCTCGCTCGCTCCCTCGTTCATTGCTGAGGCTGTTGTCTGTCGATGGGGGCAAGGCGGACGCGATTCTGGAGCACTACGCCAAGCACGCCCCGCACCGGGTGTCGACGGTCATCCTGGAGTCGTGCCTCCAGTCCTACACCCACCAGTCGGCCCTCGCTCTGCTCAACAAGGCCATGACCCCGCCGCGCTCGACCCAGCCCGCCGCGCCCCTGCAGGGACTCGCACGGTTCATCATGCAGCCTCCCGCCGATGAGGTACAACCATCATTAATCAAGCAAGCAATTAATTATTGTTTTTTTAATTAAAAAAACAACTAAAATTGAAAACAAATAATTAAAAATGGACAGGGCGTAGCTGGGCCGTGGGCGTCGCCGTCGCCGTCCAGCCAACAGCAGGCGCAGCTCTATTCGGTGAGCGACACGCCCACAGCGCAGGGGTTCGAGCCCTGGAAGGATCGCTTCGCCAAGGGCCTGCTCCTCATCGACTCTGGCAAGGAGGTGGACCTCTCCTCTCCTCTCTCTCCCCCCCTCCCCCTTCTCTCCTCTCTCCTCTCTCCTCTCCCCTCCTCGCCATGCGTACGCTGACGCCTGCTTTCCTCCAGGACGAGGCCGTGCAGGCCCTGCTCTCGCTCCAGTCCGACACTCTGCTCCGGCTGTGCGTGGCCTCGCCCCACCTCCTCTTCGCACCGCAGGACGATGGCGACGAGGACGTCCAGTCCTCCTCCTCTTCCTCTTCCTCCTCTTCCTCCTCCTCCTCCTCCTCCATCGAGAAGTGGAACGTCACCGCCGTCGCCCTCCTGCTGCGCCAACACGCCCCGTGGTCTCTCCTCGAGCTGCTGGCGACTCTCCAGAGCCAGGTGCGCCTCGCCTCGCCGTCTGCCCTCCCCCCCCCCCCCTTCCACTCTCCCATCGCTGGCCGATGCTGACGTCAGCAAAACGAACGGCTGCAGAACTCGGAGGCGCTGCCGCCGCTCTCGCTGGTCCTGCGGCTGCTCGACCCCAGCCCGCTGCCGGCGCTGCTTCCGCACTCCCTCCATCCCTACCACTACCTGCAGCAGCCGCCGCAGCCATCCCCCGACTCGCCCGACCTCATCGGCCTGTACGCTCTCCTCTCTCTCACACACGCACGCGCATACGAACATGCGCACACGCGCACGCGCACGCGCACGCACACGTGCGTTCTGATCGAGGCGATGTCGGGGCGACAAGGTTGCTGGAGACGTGCTACGTGGAGCATCTGCTGGTCGATGAGCAGGCGTCGGCTCTCCAGGGCCGGGCGAGCCGGGCCCTGCCCAACTACCTCGCCGGCCTGTACCTGCGATGGGCCGTCCACTTTGCCGAGAGGAGGTCCACCGGCGGCGGGGCGGAGGCGCCGGTCTCCATCTTCGAGGCCGCCGGCTCCATTCCCATCTCCTACGCCAAGAGGTGAGCGTTGCGTTGCGTTGCGTTGCGCTGGGCGCGAGCGTTGCGGCTGCCCTGTGCGTGGCGTGGGCTCACATGGCGGAGGGTCTGATCTTGGGCAGGTGGGAGAGCCGTCACAAGCGGGCCTTCAAGCACACCGTGCAGCCCTGGCTGGCGTCGCTCTGCCCCGCTTCCGTCCCCGACGAGCAGGCATGCCCCCCCCCCGCCGCTCATGCCCGCCACGCATCTGATCTCACCAGCTACCGTGTGCGATGTGTGTGATGTGTGCGTGCGTGTGTGTGTGGTGCAGTCGTTGGAGCTCTACTTGGCCAAGCTGCTGGGCCTGCTGACGTCGCCGTACGCGGGGCAGGTGGACTGCGAGGCCATACTGCGCCTGACCGCGTCCATGGGCCGGCCCCTCGACGCCAGTCCCATGGCGCTTCCGCTGCGTCTGCTCTGCCTCGCCAGCCAACGCTTCGAGGAGGCCATGCGGCTCACCATCGCCGTCAAGCCGCGCGCCACCCTCTCCTTTGCCCAACACTTTTGTGCCAGCGTACGAGCCCTCTCCCTTCCCCCCCCTCGACATCGTCCAATCACACATCGACTCGCGTGTTGTGTTGCGTTGTCTGCAGACGGACGAGTGGCGGAGCGTGCTGGTGGCGCTGGCCGACGCGTTGGTGGAGGCCGAGGAGCAGGAGAGGAGCGGCAAGGAGCTGGCGGAGGAGTACTCGAGCGTGCTGCTCCACCTGAGCACCGTCTACGAGCCCGATGCCTTCCTCCTCCTCCTGCCGCCCAACGGCAAGATGTCCTTCTTCCTGCCCTTCATCGAGGCCTCCTTCACGCGGCACGCCGCTCTCAGCCTCCGGCCACCTCAGCGCAGCTCCGCCACGGCGGCCGTGGACGCGCCTCGGGTCTGAGCCGAACCCCTCCCAATCTCCCCCGACTGTTGTCTTCCAAGCGGTGCTGCGATGTAGTTACACATAAACGCCTCGTGTGCGGGCGCATGATCAACCCTTCATCAGCTCCTTGGCCGCTTTCTTGTGGTTTCGCTTGACCGCCAGCCCGTACGGGGTCATCTTGTTGTGGTTCCGTCCTGTGGTGGCCGCCCCGGCATCCAGCAACAGCCGCACGCACTGCTCCGCACTCTGCGTTTAGGGGTGTGTAGCGGGAGGGTCAACCCGGGTTCGGCCGGTACCTCAGTGTGGCCATACTGGGCTGCTTCATGTAGCGGAGTGTACATGAGGTCATTGGCGATGTTCGGATCGGCTCCCTGCTCCAGCAGCAACTTCACTATACTTACGCTTCGCTGTCAGTTTTCCGGTTGGGTGAGGAGGGGAGAGGGGGAGGGTACCGATGTTGGGGTGGTTAAAGGTGACGGCCTTGTAGAGGGCCGTTTCACGCACCTCGTCTGTGTAGTTGATCGCAGCCTTTCCGGCTCGATCGCTAAGCAGCCGCACTACGTCGTCATGTCGTCCTTTTGTTGCCGCCTCCACCAATCTTGGCCCTTCCATCTGCTTCTCTTCGTGGCAGTCCTTCAGCGAATAAACTGCCCCCACTCCATGAAAAATCTGGGCACCGCTTGGCGTAAAACGCAGGCAAACACGTGCACGACGACTCTTGAGTGGCTACTTGCGCGTACTTCGCTCAACCGCGTGAGTAGCGTACAAAATGAACAAGGAGTACGAGGACTTGCTAAACTACATCGCCTCTTTTGAGCGTTCGCAACAACAAGATGAGGTCAAGCTTGCGGAGGAGATCGCCAGGCACAAGCACACGAAGAGCAGCATCCAAACCGGTACAGCTGCCCCCCAATGATTTGCGCATTGAAGCATGAGAACTTGACTTGCATATGGCACGTGCGTAGCATTGGAGAATATAGAGAGGCACAAGCAATCGCTGGAGACAATGCAGAATAACATGAAGGCGACACGTCGTCAGCTCATAGAGGAGAAGAAGGCGAGCAAGCAGCTGAAGGAAGCAGTACGCGACTTGAAGGAAGAATACCATCTACTCAACAAGAGCGTCGAGAAGGCAGCACTCGACTGCAGCCAAAAGAGGTGCGTATGCAATCGCAAACGCTGCTTTACCTATCAGGCCTTACCAGCACAGTGTTTGTTCAGAGACTTTTACGCTCAAGCGCTGGAAACGGCAAAGGAGCGAGTTCGCCTGACGCAGGTGACCTACGCTCGAGATGAGAAGCAATCACCAAAGTGCACGGAAGTGTCGGACGCTGACGACAACACAGCCGAGGACGACCAGCTGAAGCAGAAGATCGAACAACTAACGACTCAGCTGCAGACCGAACTCAAAGCAAGAGACGCCCTACGAGAGAAGCAAGCGCTCGAGGCCGGTCGCATGTGCAAAGCTACGAAAGACACCAGCCACGACAACACGTCTCAAGTACTGACCACCTTCTTTCTTCTTGCTGCTAGCATGCTAAATGTCGAGTACGATCTGATATGCAAGGTGGCCCAACGCGAGGAGGAGCTGCTCCTCCAGCGGAACGTCGTGCGCGGACAGAAGGACCTGCTCGAACAACAGAAGAAGCTGCAGGAGTCTACCATCAAGGAGTTCCACGATCTCGACAGGTAGGCCTTTCTGCGCTCGCCCTTGCTCAAGTTGCCCAAGAGACGCTGATCGTGAGCTGTGATGCACAGTTATGGCACCAAGCTGAACCAAACCTACGAGGAGCTGCAGCAATACTGCTCTGAACTCGAGGCTGCCGATGGCCGGGCCTGTGACAGATGTGGAAACAAAGGAAAGAAGAGGCAGCAGCTAAACACAGAAGATCCCGTCGTGCAGGACTAGAGCCAAACGATTGAGGTTCGTTGAACTGATTCGATTTACTCTCCCGCCTTTACAAAATTGGGATGCTTATGTACAGAGATCCAGGCAAACGATTATGAAGAGGCCTGGACATAGTTGGTGGTGAATCCTGAAGAAGCGTACGCCTGCCCCTGATTCGAATTCTGCGAGTAGATGCCGCCCGTCGAGGTGATGGCATATCCTTCTTCAGCCGAGGCAAGAGTGTAATTGCGATCCCCCATCTTGGCCGCAGCGTACGGCCCGTTCGAATCTTGCTTGATGTAGTCTTCGTCATCTTTTTTCAGCACTACGTAGCTTCCTTCGCCGGTCAGCACTACAGTGTCGGCCGCGCCAGCAGTGGCGACAGCGTACTCGCCATTCTTCGTCTGCAGCGCGTAGTCCTCTTGACCCACGACCTCCACGCCGGTCGCGTACTCGCCGTTCATCTTGTGCTCAAGATAGGTGCCGCCAGTCGTGCTCTCGGCGTACCCCGGCGTGCCGATCAGCTGCTGCGTATAATCTGGTTCGCCCACCCCAAGCACCGCATAGCCTTGCTTGGGCTCTTGCGTCGTGTATTCCTGGAGGCCGGTCCTTCCTTCCGCGTAGCTCGCCATCGTGGTCATCGCTCTACTTGCTCTTTGGCTGTGTGCTCTCTTTTTATTTTGTGTCCTTTTTGGGTTCAGCGAAGGCCGGGTACGGAAACCCTTTCGTGGGTTGTGGAAACGCAACCCAAAAGAGCGGGAAAAATCGATTGTTATTTCCCGGTTAAAAAAGATAAATAAAAGACGTCTTTGGTTTGTTTTTGTTGTTTACACGAATACGGCGGAGCTGCCCAGAGCAAGGACGAAGGGGAGGAGGAAGACCTTGCTGAGGAAGAAAAAGAAGATTCCCAGCGCGATGGAGAAGGGAAGAGCTGGCAGCGCCTTCCTGAAGACCGCCAGCAGCAGCAACGTCCAGAATAGCCCCTGCACACACATCAGCGACTGTGAGGTCGCGTGCCGATTTCATCATTGGGGGGAGAGGACAGTACCGTGATGATGGCAATGAAGCAGGTGAAGACAGTGAGCCAATTGAACATGGCAGCACGCCCAACGAGCACGCTATAGAACACGAAGTCGCCCAGACCCAGCTTGACCGATTGTGGCCCTGTACGCCACCGCACGAGTCAGCTCGGGTGAGGAACGCAAAGCATTCTCAATCATGTCAAGTCAACGCACTCTTGTCCTCCTCCAGGAGGCCCTCGCCTCGGTCGGTGCTGCCCATCAAGTTCATCGTGTTGACCAGCAGTGGGACGACGAAGCCTATTCCGCGACATGCGTGAGGAAACACGGCGAGGACAACCCGTAGGACAGCTTCAAACAAGTTGTGTAGCGTACCATTATAAAGGAGAGCCGGGATGGGTTCCTGCCGCTGCTGAGCAGTCTCAACCAAGACGCGAAGCGGTCCACGCGGACACAGGACAGCGAACACATCTAGCGATTCACCACGGAAGGTTGATGACCAGGGTTAAGACGCAGCGCGTAGAAACCGCGGCCAAACACGCATCACCGTACCGTAGAGGGCGATAGCCGCAAGGATGGTCCAGGTGGTCCACTCGGGCAGACGGGTGAAGAAGATGGCCATGAACGCGGAAATGAGGACGAGGTAGGCCTGGTTCCAGCGCTGCGGAGCATACCTGCACAACGAACATAGCCCGATTTAGACATACACGCGTGTGCGTATCCTTTTACGACTCGCGCAACGCATGCAGCTTTCCTTTCTCTGCTCACTCCATCAACCAATCCCACGACGCCTTCCATATACGTCGGAACAAGGTAACCAATGGCGTGGACTTATCCTTATCGGTGTGTAGCCAGTGCGATTGGTACATTGCAGCGCTGTCCTTGATTGATCGCTGAGCGATAAGGGGGCCAAGGCGTGCGCGTACCAGAAGATGGAGACCACGCCCACGCCAGTGAAGTTCCACATCATGAACACGAACGTGATCCAGTCCATCGGCAAGTTGTACGCCTTCCACATGTATCTGGACGAACGCGCAGGTGGGTGGGGGAGGGCAGCGAATGGGAGGGAGAGGGGCGCGGGTTCGTACATGAAGATGATGGACCCGAACATCATCAGCATCATGCCCGAGGAGCCAATCAGCCAAGCGTAGATGAGCTGTGTACGTGTAGGCAACGTCGCCATATTGAAATGAGCCAAACGCGTGTGCACGGATCGTGTAAAAGTAGAAGTAGAAGATAATGGTCAGGATGGTGAGGCGAGCGCACTTTGAGGCATCGGTACTTGTAGAGGATGACGAATATCACCGTAACGATGACGATGACCACCACGAACACCAGCGCATTGAGGAGTGCTCCAAGGAGCTTCGTTGAGGTGTCATCCGACGCCACCTCCTTGTAGACCATGTACACAGGGCTGAGGTGCATGATTTAGAAGAGAGAGAGAGAGAGAGAGAGAGTGTGTGTGTGTGTGTGTGTGTGTGTGTGTGTGTGTGTGTGTGTGTGTGTGTGTGTGTGTGTGTGCGTAACAGTGAGGCAAGGCTGAGAAGAAAGGGAGGGGAAGGAGGCGATGTACGAGAAGTTCTGGTTGTAGGGAATGGTGATGGTCTTGACCACCCAGATCACCAGCATCATAGTCACCGCCACCGGCTTGAGGATGGCCAGCACCTGTGGTGGGCCGCGTCATGCACCGCGTAGGAGGAGTTAAAGAAGGAGAGCGTTAGGTGTAAAAGGAGGAAGCGAACCATTTGAGCGTGGTCCTCGAGCGTAAGCCCACCATCATCATCGTCTTCCTCCTCGCCCCACTCTTCGTCATCATGCTCCTCAACAGCCGCGCTGTTGTCCACAATCACCAGGGATTACGTGACTATAAAATCTTGGTGGGGGGGCGAATTGGATTGTCCTGCAGACGGCGAACCTTGGGCGTGGGCGGTTTTGGCGTGGACGCTTCTGCTTGCGTGTGCCCTGTTGAGCAGCTGGCCGGTCAGAAGGCGCAGAAGATGCTGGCAAATCGTCGTCATCTTCGGCATGGATGGTGGAGGCGGCCTCCCCCTCCACGTCGCCGCTTGTCACGTCATCTTCGCCTTCAACGTGGTGATGGAGGAAGCTCTGCCTCTCGGTATCCTCAATCGAGACCAGCTCAATCGATTCCGAGTACTTCTCCTCGTCGCTTTCCATCTTGAACGCCAATTCTATGTGCAATTTTATTTTTTGGTTGCAATTTCCTACACGGTTTTCAGGCCGAGCGGCTGTCGTGTTCGGTTGCCACCGCTTCTTCTTCGCCGACGACGCCATCGGGTCCACACGTGAAGATAGAAACGTCGTCGTCGCTGGCCATGGATGGATGGGTCTTCGGTTCCTCGCTGGCCTCGCTAGGGGACAAGAGAGGAACAAGCTGCAGAAGCGGAATGCAGACATAGGGCTCCTGGACATGAGAAGGCGGCAGGGCGCGCATCTGGAGCTCGATGTTCTTGACGCCAGCCATAGCAGGATGCTGGCAGAGGGAGGCCACAAGCTTGGCCCACATGTCCCAGGCCCGAAGTTCCTCGAAAGACCAAGACGCGAACTGCCATGTGTCGCAAGCAACGAACCGAAAGGCGTCATCAGACAGCTTGCCGGTTAGAGCGAGGGCGCGGAGCACATACGCCGCGAAGGGTAGTGATGCTCATCGGCTTCTTGTCGTCTCCGTCGGTCGTATCCATCGCATTGTCTTCGGACTCTTCTTGCTGAAGGGAGGAGCCTGTACTGACTCTCAGCTCATGTTGGAGTGCCTTCTGCCGCGAGTTAGGCTTCGGTTCCCGGTCGTAGTGGCGCAGGATCTTGATCATCTTCGACCGAGCGAAGCGCCATTGCACTGAAGACAACTGATTCGATCGAAACGTGACCTTCACTGCAGAAAGTTCTCTCGTTAGGATTTCTTCCTGTCAGCTCGCAAAGAGAAGAGACCGCACGTGGTACTTCAGATGCCGAGTGGAGACGATCAGCATGGCCTGGCGGTCGGTGAGGTTTCAGCTGGCTCAGTTCGAAGAGGTTTCGGGTCAGCAGTCTCCCGCAGCACTCGGCATCGTTGTGTCCGAAAGCGAGCAGAATAACGGCGAGATCCACCTTGCTGAGAGCTTCGAGCACACTAAGGGAGGCGTGCTTACGTATCAAGTCTTGGCACTCGGAGAAGCCGGCCTCATCCAAGACCTTCGCCTGTACTCCGCTTGTTCTACGCATTCCGGTGCTCATCGTCTGATTCCCTTTCGGCTCGCTACGCGGGAAGAGTGCCAGAGAGAGCGACACGACGCGGTGGTAGTACTTGCACGCACGCTTGGCTTATGTAGAACTGACGGAACCCGAGCTGTCTGCTCCTGCCTCCGTTTGGCGCCGGCGGTTGAAGCCCGGTAAAATCCCAACACCGCTTCGCAAGCTTTGAATAAATGTCGACACCGCGAAACGGCGGAGCCAATCGTATTGAATCACAAAAGAAGCACAGGCTGGAGGGTGGAGGAGGACCAAGGAGGAGGGGAAGGTCTCTAAGGAAGTGTCTAGTATTCATCAGGATGACTGGCAAGGTCCCCGTGCTCCCACCTCTCTTCATCGAAGAAGATGGCCTCGACTTGGCGCTTGGCGAAGAATCGTCCATGCAAACTGTTGATGGCTGATGGTGGCGAAGAGGGGAGGGTGAGTCCACACCATGACGATGAGCTGGCTGCTCACCACCCATCATGATTATGATCATGATGCTGATGTTGATGATAGCGACGATTTCATCATCATCATCATCGAACCGCATCACCCCCCACCCCCACGGCCCGCCCACACAGTCAGTCGCCGCTTGTGTACCCTTGAGCGCAGACTCGAGCGTCGTGAACTGCACGAAGATGCGGACGGACTTGTCGGAGGGCACCATGGGGTTCTTCTCTTCGTAGATCTTGCATCGCACCACCGGGCCGTACTTGGTGCACTCCTCGGCGGTCTCCGACTCGAGGTCCTCGTCCACCTCGCCCGGCCCCACCATGTTCTGGACGCAACACAACGCGCAACGACGTGAGCTCACGGCCGACCAGCACCTTCTCCTGCGCAGCCCAACCAAGCGGCAAGGAAGGGGAAGGCGGTCATACCCGGAGCAGAATGACTTTGCTCGACTCGACTTTTCGTCGCTGCGACAGGCTCCCTGGCTTGGAGTTGACGTCGATGATGACACCGGTGGACGGGCCTTTTCCCTTTAGCTTCTTGTGCTCGAGCGGGTTCAATATGCCCTGGCCCTCCCTGCCCAAGCCTGCGAAAGTGGCCGTGGAGCGCCAACGGTTAGCGCACAGTGCGAGGACAACTGCTGCTAGAGCGATTGGTGCAGGAGACATACCTCGTCCCTCTTTCCAGCCCATCTTCTTCATCATTTGTTCGGCTACAGAGAGGCCGCCGCCGCCGCCACCGCCGTCGCCATTGCCTCTCGTGGGCGTTGGAGAAGGAGCAGGATTATCGAAGGACGGCGGTGGCGGGATGTGGTTTGAGACGCGCGGCACGGACGAGGAGCGTGTCGGCAGTTCCTCTGTGTCGTATCCGTACGGGTCGTGCACGTGTGAAGGAGTCATCATCGCTGGGGCCGGTGTGGTGACAGAGGTTCCCGCGCTCAACTGTGCCCGCCGCCTCCAAGCCTAATCGAACGCGGCAGAAGAAATGAGGGCGCAATCGGCCGAGTAGGAGCTCGAACAACTGGACGTACCTCTTCTCCCGAGACGTTGAGGTCGAGCTTCGCCGAAGTGGGAGGAGGAGAGATCTCCCTCGCTCGAGATGGCTGGGGCGGAGGTGAGTAGCGATGGTGGGAGCTGCTTCGGGGTGGTTCCCGGAAGTCGTCCTCCTCCATGGGCACCCCTTGCTGTAAGCCCCACTGCTGTTCTCGCTGCTGGCGTTCCATCTCTCGGTGGTGTGCTCTGGCTTGGCGCTCGTTGACATACTCTTCATAATCGTTGGGTCGGGCGGGATCATATTCATCTACGTCTCTTGGCCCAAGGCGTGAAGCTGCGCCACTCATCCTCGAGGGCATAAGCTCAACACCACCTGGTTTGCTGGGTGTGCCCGCGCTGGAGTTGATAGTTGGTTGAAGATGGGGAGTAGTCTTGAATCGGTTTGCGCCCAGATGGATGAAGGTCAATCAAGCTGACGAGCTAATGGAGGATACGCGGTGGTGCAGGAGGTACTATTTCTTCTTTTATCTTCG
The DNA here is from genome assembly GCA_027943245.1 of Acanthamoeba sp. SK_2022b. Classification (NCBI taxonomy): domain Eukaryota; phylum Discosea; order Longamoebia; family Acanthamoebidae; genus Acanthamoeba; species Acanthamoeba sp. SK_2022b. The sequence goes on from JANDJZ010000184.1 coordinate 18,757, forward strand.
CCTGGGCCACGCTCAGTGGCGTTCGTGCGCCTTTGGGAGGCTGGGGCTGTTGCAATCGCTTGCGCTTGAGCAGCACATTTTGGGCCAAAACTGATGGCACGTTGGCAATCTTTTCGCCTCCTGTGAATTTGGAGGTGCTCGACCAGCCTGGGAAACTGTCAGGCAGGATGAACCAAGATGGATATCGATTAATTGCCAGTTCCTTACCTGCTGCGGTGGCCGGTTTCGCCTCGGTGGTCTGGGCAGTTGTGATGTTATTCGTGCCCGCCTTGGGGGCTGAGAGGTCCGAGTAGAGATCAAACATTGTGCTACTTGGCGCGAGTGATGGGCAACATAAATCGTAAAAAGACTCACCAAAGAAAAGGGCCGGATAAGTCCAACGCAAAGGGAGAAAGCTATTATAAAATCTGTTCATGAAAAAGGCTAATCTCCTCACTATCACTTAAGACCCAGCCATTACGATGGTACAGATCTGTGCCAATGTCATTGAATCACACCAAGCGAAGAGGTTAGGAAGAGAATATCAATGAACAATGCAGAACTGCATATAAAAGGGTGAGTGTTTGTAACAGAGTGTTTGGAAAAAAGTAACAATGGCACTTTTTAATGAACCTAAAAACTGGTGTACAATGGCAAGATTGAAGGTACTTTACATGTACATGTGGACTGGAGCACCAGATGATGGTCTATTCACAGGTGAAGAGTTATTACACCTCTGGATTGGCAAAATCATCTCAGTGCAGTGCCAATGTTTGCAAGTGCACTAACTGCTGGAAACCTCTATTCACTGCAGCTGAGCTTGGAGAATGGGCTGATCTCTTTGAAATGCATGAAGCAAGCCTGTTGTCAGTCTGGGAACTGCCATCTTTGATGGACTCTCCCCACACCCTCAACACCCTCATGTAGGTCTTGAATCACATCAGAGGGTAAGGGCAAGGGAAGGATTTTGCATGGAGCGCCTGTTGTGGTGGTGTTGAGGGAAGCTCACCCACAAAATGGTAGATCAAAAGATTGTTTGTAAACCTTTACATATCTGCATTGTAATATATGGTGTTGAAGCCACTGCCCAAATGGCCTCCTTCTGATTGCCAAACACTGCAGCACACCTGAAAACATAACAACCAGGCACTCAAGTGTTTCTCTATTACATTTGGCACTCATAAGTCGCCCCTGCTCCTCTAGTCCCAGTGTTGAGGGCAAGTGGCCAAGGTGCCCTCCGGAGGTCCTGCCTCTCTTCAAGAAAAGCAGCCCACTTCTCATCTCTTTAAAATTGCTGAAGTTATCAAAAAGGCCGATTGGAAGAGATCACGGAAGAGATTAAGAGGTGGGCTACACTGCGGTTCCTGTTTCACTTACCTCCGTAACATGTGTGTACGAATTTTCATTTTCACAACATCAGGAGCACGGGGGGAGGGTAAGGCCGCGTCTGTCACTCGTGTCCCCAGGGCATTTCGCAGGAAGAGAGGCTCCTCCTAGGTGATCAACTACCGTAATTGCGTCGTTCCCGGTTTCCACGTTGGTTGCACTACCTTTTCACGACACTTAATCAGCCAATCACCATTTTAGCGTCGGAGCATGCTCCCGTCGTGCTCCCCATTGTGCCCTCCCCGTTGTGCATATCAAGTCTCCCGGACCGGCACAGGCCACAAAACAAGCCGCCGAGCGCTGCTCACCACACGCTCCGACGACTGCAAAGCACCTCACCACCCTGTCTGGCCATGACGCGCACCCGTACGCTCCTCCATCTCTTGGGATACCCACCCCCCTGTCTTCTTCTTTTTCTTTTATCACCTTCCACATGCCCCTCTTCTGGTTATTCCACCCCGCTGGAAAAACGGACCAATCCCACACTATTCCCGCACGAGGCTCATTCGAACTTCTGTCCGCCTTCAGGTGATTGGGCCAACTTTCTGTCACTGGCTTTCCTGGTTAGTTGCTTCATCCCCGGCGGGCGGGCCATCACCGTGTCGGGCTTGGGCGATGCCTCACAGGGCCCGCTGTGGGCCGCATGGGGAGATGGTGTGAGCCCACCTTCCTTCTCCTATTTGCCGTTTTCTAACGGTTGCATCGTCGCATGTGTAGGCTACCAGTTCAAAGCCGACAACGTGATTCTTGAGTATGCTGCGGAGTCCAGCGTAGAGTCAGCAGCGGCCAAACTGGCCTCTGGCGAGGCATCGTTTGTGGGCCTGGACGGTCACATATCCGAGAGCAACAAGGCTGTCTATCCCTCCGGCATTGTCGAGGTGCCGGTGGCCGGCGGGGCCCTCGTTATGGTTTACAACCTACCCGGTGACACTTCGCTGGTGAGACACCTCCCACAGTTGCACAACAACCTGAAGAGCGGGGCTCATCTCCTCCGCGTACCAGGTGCTGGACGCGGAGACGATGGCCGCCATATGGACTGGACGCGTTGTGAAGTGGAACGACTCCCTGATCGCCTCTCTCAACTCCAACGCAACGGCGTTGCCTAACCAGGACATCATCCTCAGCTTCATGTGCGTCAATGACGAATTACCCGCTTGCTTACTCAACAAGCTACTGTTGGCTCACACTAGAGTTATCAGGAGCGTGGACGACAGCATCACCACCCTGTACAAACGTGCCCTTGAAGCCTTCAATTCGAGTCTCGCGGATGTGAACTTTGCCGAGCTCTTGCCAGTCACGCGACAGCACGCCGCCGCCACAACGGCCGACAGGCTCTCCTTCGTGCAGGTGCGACCTCTGCTTGCCTCACTCACCACACTGTCGGCTAAATCGGACCGCTATGCTGTCTATCACAGAACAACCCATACAGCATGACGTACGTCGAATTCTCGAGCACTCTTCGCGGCAGCCTGCCCTTCTTCGAAATGAAAAACAAGGCGGGCCATGTGGTCTCTCCCTCCGCCGACTCTGTCCACGCAGCCATGGATGACTTTGACTACCTGGTCGACCAAGGTATGCGTGCCTGTGTCTGTTCATGGCTGCGTGAGCGAGGCCCTAAAAAGTTGGCCGGGGACCTGTAGGTGAGCTGAATGTCGACCTATTCAACGGCGAGGGCGCCGAGTCGTGGCCTCTATCCTATCCGGTGATGGCCGGCCTCCTCGGTAACTCGACTGGCTACTATGGCGATTGCACAAACGTGCAGGAACTGGTGAAGCTGCTCAGTTGGACCATGATCAACGACCGTGCCGCGAGCGCGCTCTCCTCGACCAACTTCTTTCCTCTGACCATCGTCTACTTCAAGCGGGCCGTGGACTTGGTCGGTCGCATCCAGTGCGGCGGCGAGAGAGCGCTGAGTGCTGCCTACTTGATCGGGCAGGGCACCTCACTGCAGGCCATCAACGACTGGGTCCAGGCCTACAGCTCCAACTCGTTCGTGCTCAAGGTACGTGCAGCTTTCCCGTGCGCCTTCTCTCGGTTGCCTAGTCACTGATCCACATTGTGGTTTTTGTCTACCGCAGTACTACCCCACCGCTAGCGTAACCGCTCTCGTCAACCTGGGCCAAGGTACCTATGATTGTTGCCCTACGCAAGTTGTCGAGCTAACGACCAAGCAAACCTGTCCTTGCGTATCGCAGGCGATCTGGACTTTGCCCTGGGGTTGCCGTCCAGGTTCGTTAACGACAATGCATGTGAAGCTAGCCTCGTCCTCATGTTTATCCTTCAACCATCAGCATTGAGCTGCCGGATACGGATGACGAGAAGAAGCGGGACGATGACGGCGATGATGACGTGAGTGTTGAGACGTTTGAAGGCACTGCAGCAGCGGTCTTCCCCGTATGCAATGTACGTCTCCCCCGCAGCCGGGTGTCTGTTGGTATTTTGTCATTTACTGGCGGCCACCTGCAGATTCCTGAACTGCGTGACTCCGATCTGTCGCTCACACTGAGCTTTGACATCATCGTTTCCATCTATCTCAATCGGATCACATACTGGGATGACTCCGAGGTGCCGCTTGCATTCACCCATTTGCCACGCTTTTTGGACCTTTTTGGCTCATGTCCACCTCACCGCACAGATCTTGGATCTCAACCCTGGTCTTTCGTTGCCTCACCAGCCAATCCGCACCATCGTCGAGACCTCGTACTCCCGTAAGTGCTCCCTTCCATTGACAATGCATTTGTCGCATTGAATGACTTAAGTGAGCTTCACATCGCAGTGACGACTGCCACTTTCACTGAGACTCTGTCCAGACATGACGCGGAGTTCGCCTCCACAGTACGTCACCTGCAGCAACCTACCCTCACTGCACTCTCATTCTCTTGGTTGGGTTGACCTGCCCAGGTGGGCAGTGGGTTGAACGTGAGCTTCCCCATCCAGTCGTCCAATCCCGAAACCTTGTCGGTCGACCTGTCGATGACCTCGCTCGTGGCCTACGTCGGTTCGTGCTCCGCATGTCCACCCGTGTAACCAACAGTAGCTCCGATCTCATATTGATTGCCTTGGCTTTTGCTTGTTCGGTCTTTCAGCCAGCGTTCCGTATTCCTTCACGTGGTTCATCAGCGGCAACTCTCACCCCAACCTGACCAGCGCGCATCTTCTCAACCCGAGTGGCAACGCGGTGGCGGCCAGTTGGGCTAGCGTGCAGGCCGCCTTGACCGACCTCGCCGATAGCGCCACCGGCCAATTTCTCCTGTGTACGCCACCCCCCCCCCAACGGGTTCCAGAACACCAATGCTGACGGCTAGTGTCATCTTCAACAGCCGAAGCAGCCGACGCGTGGCCAGTGGTCACGAGCCTGCCATTCCTTCTCCCCAAGTCGTCGACGGTGGACTGCGAGAAGTCGCGTGCCCTGGTGAATTGGTTTTACTGGATCCAAACAGCGAGCCAGGCCACGAAGCTCGCTTCCAGGTACTCCGCTGCCACCTACATGTATCAACTACATGTATCAACTCACCCACCGCCGGTGAGGCGTGCAGGACTGCGACGGTGCCATTCGGCAATGTGCCATCACTGCGCAGGAAGGCCCTCACCGAATTGGCCAATGTACGAGCCTGCTGCGGTTGTAGCGCCTGTTCTTACTCAGCGATTACTTACGTCTGAGGATTACTCAGGTCGAGTGTGATGGCGAACATGTGTTGTCCGTTGCGGGCTGCATCTCCGACGGATACGTGTGTTCGGAGCACGGCACCTGCGTAGACAACGAATGCCAGTGTAACTCTGACTACGAGGGCACGTACTGCCAGATCGCCAAGTCAGGCGACGATTCACTGAGCGTGGGACTGGCTGCCGGCCTGGTAAAGTCGCTTCACTCTCCACCACGTAGTACTCAACGCGCTGACTCGTGCATCGTTCTCTAATCACGCAGGGTGCTGGCATTCCATTGGTTCTGGTTGGCCTGTGTATCATCGTGGGCCTCATTGTAGCCATGGTCGTCGTGCTGAGGCGAAACCGGCGGCGGCGAGAGGAGTGGCACGTCGACTGGAGCGAGATCGAGCTCGGAGAGGCCATCGGCACCGGCGGCTACGGCGAGGTGTTCAAGGCCAAGTGGCGTGGCACCGAGGTCGCCGTCAAGATGGTGGCCTCGAGCATGCACGTGACCAAGGAGATGCAGAAGAACTTTGACGACGAAGTATATGTGATGACAACACTGAGGCACCCGAACGTGGTGCTGTTCATGGCGGCGTCGACCAAGCCGCCCAAGATGTGCATCGTCATGGAGTTCATGGCCCTCGGCTCCCTCTACGAGGTGTGTCCCCCCGCTTGCCCTGGCTCTTTTGTAGCTCCAACCGCTGACCACTTTCTAATGGCCCAATCAACGACAGCTGTTGCACAACGAACTGATTCCGGAGATCCCGTTCAAGCTCAAGATCAAGATGGCGTTCCAGGCGGCCAAGGGCATGCACTTCCTGCACTCGTCGGGCATCGTGCACAGGGACCTCAAGTCGCTCAATCTGCTTCTCGACTCCAAGTGGAACGTCAAGGTTCGCCCCTCCTCCCCCTACCGATCCTCCTCTCTAGGTTGGTGACGGCGAGAGGCAGAGCGACGATTGGGAGTGGCTTACTCGCCTCCTTGTGGCGGTGCAGGTGAGCGACTTCGGGTTGACCAAGTTCAAGGCCGACGTCAAGCGGGGCGGGGCCGACCAGGGCAACGGCACAGTGCACTGGACGGCGCCCGAGGTGCTCAACGAGTCGCAGGACGTGGACCACATTCTGGCCGACGTGTACTCGTTCGGGATCATCCTGTGGGAGCTCCTCACTCGCGAGCAGCCCTATCCCGGCATGAGGTGCCCACCTCCCGCTCCTCTTTCCCCGCGATTTTCTTGTTGCGCTGACAGCTCGAGCCCACAGTCCTGCGGCGGTGGCGGTGGCGGTCATCCGCAACGGCATGCGCCCCGAAGTTCCCGACGACGTGAGCGAGGAGGGGCGCGAGTTCGTGGAGCTAATGAAGACGTGCTGGCACGAGGACCCCACCATCCGCCCCACCTTCCTCGAGGTCATGACCCGCCTCAGCGCGTCCATCGACAAGTCGCGCTCGTCCTACACCTCCAACACGTCGTCCAGCTCGTCGACGCATACTGCGGACCTGCGGATGGGTGGGTCGTCCTCGCTCTCGCTCCCCACCGTGAGCTCGTCGTCGTCAGGCGGCGGATCCAAGGGCTCGGGTCGCGCTGTCGGTGCCGCGTCGGCCTTGCGCCCGCCAGAAGGTATGGGCGGCTAGATATGGCTCACTCACGTGGGGTGATCACGCTCGAATCTGACACACAAACGTTGCAATGCGCAGGCGAGCTGGTGATCGTGTTCTCGGACATCACGCGCGCGGCCTCGCTCTGGGAGCACCACCCGGCGGCCATGCGCGACGCCACGGCCGCCCACAACGAGCTCCTGCGGTCGCTCATCGCGCACCACTCGGGCTACGAGGCCGGCACCGGCCGCGAGCGCAACACCGGCGAGGGCTCCTTCTGCGTCGTCTTCACGCGCGCGCACGACGCGCTGAGGTGGTGCAGCGAGGTGCAGCGGTCGCTGCTGAGCGTGGCCTGGCCCGCCAGCTTGCTCGACCACCCCGGCGCCGGCGAGGAGCTGTGGGAAGCGGGCCTCGAGGGAGAGCGAGTGGTGGTGTTCCGCGGACTGCGGGTGAGGATGGGCGTGCACGCGGGCCACCCGCGCGTGGTGAGGGACGCGCTGACGCGGCGAGTGGAGTACGTGGGGTCGTCGGTGAACGCGGCGGCGCGCATGACGGCCCTCGCGCACGGCGGCCAGGTGGTGGTCTCCCAGCAGGCCCGCGACAAGCTCGCCGGAGAGGCCGCCACGGACGGCGACGTCGACCACAAGCGACTCAAGAGGCTGGGCAAGTTTGCCTTGCCCGACTCGCCCTCCGGTACGCCCCATTCATTAGCCTGGCAACAACGCCAGAGCGAGCGATCTCACGCCTGAGATGGAATCAGGCGCCAACCTGTACGAGCTGAAGGTGGCGGGCCTCGAGATGCGCTTCTTCGGCGGCGTGTCGATGGAGAAGTCGACCGCTGTCTCCACAGTGCAAGGCAGCAGCCAATCTGTATGTCGACTCCCATCGCTCTTCGGCGTTGTGCCCACTAACACGTGTGCACGCTGCCGTCGGACAGTCGCGTTCGAGCACGGACGGCGACGACGAAGACGAGCTGCAGGAGGTGGTGGGTGAGGGCATGATGTTCAAGGAGGACCACTTCCTCACGTCGGCCAACCTGTGCCGATGGATCATCGACTACAAGGAGATCCAGGTGGGCGACCAGGTGGGCATGGGCAGCTACGGCGTGGTGCACAAGGGCATGTGGAAGGGCGTGGCCGTGGCGGTGAAGAAGTTCATCAAGCAGAAGCTCGACGAGCGACGCATGCTGGAGTTCAGGGCGGAGATGGCGTTCCTGTCCGAGCTCCACCACCCCAACATCGTCCTCTTCATTGGTACAACCGCCCTCCTCGTGCCATGCTTAAGCTCGTGATGATTGGCTCACGACCGCACGAATCGCAGGCGCGTGCATGAAGCCGCCCAATCTATGCATCGTAACGGAGTTCGTGAAGCGTGGCAGCCTCAAGGACATCGTGAGCGACCACACCATCAAGCTCAGCTGGGCGCAGAAGATGGCCATGCTGAAGAGCGCAGCGCTGGGCATCAACTACCTCCACTCCCTCTCGCCCGTACTCCCCTCCCACTCCCACGCGGGTACCCAAACGTACTGTTGCAACAACTGATCGGTGTATTTGATGTGTGGCGGGGGCACATCACAGGTGATCGTGCATCGTGACCTGAAGCCGTCGAATCTGCTGGTGGACGAGAACTGGAACGTGAAGGTGGCCGACTTTGGGTTCGCGCGCATCAAGGAGGAGAACGTGACCATGACTCGCTGCGGCACTCCCTGCTGGACCGGTAGAAGCCCACCGTCCTTCATTCACTTGGGAGCCAAATGCTTACATTGCGTGCCGGGCGATGATGATGAAATGGCAGCGCCGGAGGTGATTCGAGGAGAGAAGTACAGCGAGTCAGCCGACGTTTACAGCTTCGGCATTATCATGTGGGAGGTGGCCACGCGCAAGCAGCCCTTTGCCGGTCGCAACTTCATGGGCGTGTCGTTGGACGTGCTCGAGGGCAAGCGGCCCAAGGTGCCCTCCGACCTGCCTCCTCTCTTCAAGAAGCTCCTCAAGCGGTACCTCCACACCCACGCATCCAAAATCCGTCATAGTTCGGTATTGACCAATGGTGGCAATCAATACACTTTGCGTTTCTTTGTGGGGCAGCTGCTGGCACTCACACGCCACCAAGCGGCCCACCACGGAGCAGATCGTTGAGGTGCTGAATGGACAGCTGGGCACCATCGCTGACGGCGCTTCGGTCTCCGAAAACGCCCTCGTGTAAGCGAAGTAAAAAAATAAATGAGACTGTTTATGTACAGAACAGCAACATATTACCCGACCACCCAGCATCTTACGCCTCGCTGCTAAGAGAGGCGGCGCCGTTGTTGCTCTCCAGCGCCTCGAGCGTCTCGATGACGCGTTCCATTGTTGGCCGTTTCCCTGCCACCCCATGCCATGAGCTGGAGGTAGAGGACCGGTCAGTAAGTCCACTGCGTGATTGTTGGCGACTGCCTGCGCGGGAGGGAGCGTGCTTTTTGATTATTTTCTTGAAAGGGTGAGGCAGGTCGGCGGGGATCTTGGGTCGTCTGCCCTCGAGCACGTCCATGGTCACCGCCATGAAGTTGCGACCGGCATAGGGCTGCTTGCGAGTGGCCACCTCCCACATGACAACGCCGAAGCTGTAAACGTCGGCTGACTCGCTGTACTTCTCTCCTCGAATCACCTCCGGCGCTGCCATAGCCACGCATCATCAAACAATGTAAGCATCTGGCGGCCCCGAATGAAGCAATGGGGGGCTCCTACCGGTCCAGCAGGGAGTGCCGCAGCGAGTCATGGTCACGTTCTCCTCCTTGATGCGCGCGAACCCAAAGTCGGCCACCTTCACTTTCCAGTTCTCGTCCACCAGCAGGTTTGACGGCTTGATGTCACGATGCACGATCACCTGCGCCAATCAATCCCGCGCACATGCCAATTAACCCAATCAATCGACGCGATAATAAGTGATGAGAAACGGCGGAGGCTAAGTACGGGGGAGAGGGAGTGGAGGTAGTTGATGCCCAGCGCCGCGCTCTTCAGCAGGCCCAACTTCTGCATCCAGGTCAGCTTGATGTCGGAGTTGTTGATGATGTCCTTGAGGTTGCCTCGCTTCACGAACTCGGTTAGGATGGCCAGGTTGGGCGGCTTCATGCACGCGCCTGTGATCCGTAAAGTTCACCGTCAGCGCAGAACACACAAGCAAAAACAAAAACAAAAACAAAAACACGCGTACCGATGAAGAGGACGATGTTGGGATGGTGGAGCTCGGACAGGAACGCCATCTCCGCCCTGAACTCCAGCATGCGTCGCTCGTCGAGCTTCTGCTTGATGAACTTCTTCACCGCCACGGCCACGCCCTTCCACTTGCCCTTGTACACCGCGCCGTAGCTGCCCACGCCCACCTGGTCGCCCATCTGGATCTCCTTGTAGTCGATGACCCATCGGCACAGGTTGGCCGACGTGAGGAAGTGGTCCTCCTTGAACAGCATGCCCTCGCCCACGTTCTGTTGCATATCACCGTCGCTGTCCGTAGACGTCTGACGAGTGGTGGGGCCCAAGCGGTAGTGGGAACGGTCACTCACACGCACTCGCTCACCAACTCCACCACTCGCGCTGTTGTTTACAAAGCGTGAGCGTCGTACCGAGCCCTCGCCGGAGGAGGTCGCCTGCTCTTCGTCTTTCTGCGCCGCCACGCCGCCAAAGAAACGGGTCTCCAGGCCCGGCACCTTGAGCTCATACAAATTTGTACCTGACACACACACACACACACACACACACACACACACACACACACACACACACACACACACACACGAGATAAACAAACCGTGAGCTGTCGTAGTATCACGCGCAGCGTTAACGTGGCTCTGTACCGCCGGGGGTGTCGGGCAGGTCGAACTTGCCCACCTTCTGGAGCCGCTTGCGGTCGGCCAGTTCGGGGAAGGGGCAGTCGCTCAGCATCGGATCGGAGGCCAGCTCGCCGCGCAGTTTGTCGCGGGCCGGCTGGGAGACCATCACCTGGCCGCCGTGCGCGAGGGCCGTCATGCGCGCCGCCGCGTTCACGACCGATCCGACGTACTCGACGCGCCGCGTCATGGCGTCCTTGATCATGCGTGGCGTGCCGGCGTGCATGCCCATACGCACGCGCAGCCCGCGGTAGACCACGCGATTGTCGTCGTTCATTTCGTTCAGCTCCTCGGCCGCGCCCGGGTGGGTGAGGAGGGCGGGGGGCCACATAACGGCGAGCAGGGCGACCTGCGACTCGGCGCACCAGCGGAGCGCGTCGAACGCGCGACCGAACACGAGACAGAACAAGCCCTCGCCCGTGTTCCGCTCGCGCCCCACGCCCGCCTCGTAGCCGCCGTACTTGACCGCCAGCGACCGCAGCAGCTCGTTGTGTGCGGTCGTGGCGTCGCGCATGGCCACCGGGTCGTGCTCCCAGAGCGAGGCCGACCGCGTGATGTCCGAGATCACGATCACCACCTCGCCTGCGAGTTGTGGCGTCGAGGAGGACGGTCAATGGCTATGCCAACCAATGAACAGATGGCGGTGGGGAGGCGGCGAGTGGGGGACAGACCTTCGGGCGGGCGCACGCCGGGAGTGGGACCGACGCCGGAGGCCTGAGTCGACGACTCGGACGATTCGGAGCTGCGCGAGGCCAGCGAGGCAAGCGAGGTCAAGTGCGAGTCGCTTCCACCGGTCAATGCACTGAAGGTGCGAGAAGAGTGAGCCGAGTGAGCCGAGTGAGCCGAGAGAAGGGGAGCGAGTGGGGGTGTGCCTCGAGTTGCGTTCGGTATCGGATCGCATGTCAGAGGAGGAGCTGAGGCGGGTCATGATCTCGAGGAAGGACGGGCGGATGGTGGGGTCCTCGTGCCAGCACGTCTTCATCAGCTCCACCAAGTCCTGCGCTTCGGGCGGTACCGGCTCCGTCAGCTCGGGCCTCATATTGTTGCGCATGACCAAGAGCGCGATCGTCGCGGGACTGCACCAACCACGCCTTAGCGCTCCATCATTCTCTCTACAGCAACACAGCAGCGAAGACGCACCTCATGCCAAGGTACGGTTGTTGGCGAGTATGGAGCTCCCACAAGATGATACCTGGTGGACCTCGGAGATGAGCCATTGACGGCCATTGCACATGAGGGATGGGGAGAGGGAATCCATGGTGGCTCCTACCGAAGGAATACACATCGGCGAGCATGTGGTCGGCATCGACCACTTCGTTGAGCACCTCGGGCGCCGTCCAGTGCACTGTACCGGCGCCGCCGTCGGCATCGCCCCTCTTCATATCGTCTCGGAACTTGGTAAGTCCAAAGTCGCTCACCTGTGCCGCCACAAGTACTCGCCGTCATCAACCGAGAGGTTTGAGGGGTGAGTGGCGAACCTTGACGTTCCACTTGGAGTCGAGCAGCAGATTGAGCGACTTGAGGTCCCTGTGCACGATGCCCGACGAGTGCAGGAAGTGCATGCCCTTGGCCGCCTGGAACGCCATCTTGATCTTGAGCTTGAACGGGATCTCCGGAACCATTTCGTTGTGCAACAGCTGTCGTTGATTGGGCAAGTTGAATCCACGGCGTGTGAGGGGGCGCTTGAGGATCAAAAGGGAAGGCCGGAGGCACGCACGTCGTAGAGGGAGCCGAGGGCCATGAACTCCATGACGATGCACATCTTGGGCGGCTTGGTCGACGCCGCCATGAACAGCACCACGTTCGGATGCCTCAGCTTTGTCATCACGTGCACCTGTCGTGAGTGTGGGTGTGAGTGTGATGCGGTAAGTCGCGACCGGAGGCACCGATCGCAGACATGTAAGAGAAAGGAGAGACCTCTTCGATGAAGCAGCGCTGCATCTCCTTGGTCACGGCCACGGTGTTTGCCAGCACCTTGACGGCGACCTCGGTGCCGCGCCACTTGGCCTTGAACACCTCGCCGTGGCCGCCCATGCCCAGCTCCTCCTCCAGCTCGAGCTCGGACCAGTCGATGTCCCATTCTTGCCTCACCAAGCCCCTTTGCCGCAGCAGGACCAACCCCAAGACCAGGCACGCCGCACACACCCCCACCACAAAGGCCACCGGCAAAACGATTCCCTGTGGGTATGGGTGTGGGTGAGTGAGTCGCTGGGCACACGGGAAGTATTGCTGTAGATTGGGGGGGAGGGAGGGAGTGCAGCGCACGAGGATGATGGAGAGGTCAGCGTTGCTGGATGACGAGGAGGCGGTCATGTTCGTCTGGCAGTAGGTGCCGCTGAGCCCCGGGTCGCACTTGCACTGGCCGTCGACGCAGACGCCCATCTGCGAACACACCTCGCCCTCGTTGATGCACGACCACTCCATCAGCGCGTGCTCTCCGTCGCAAGTCACCTGCGTTCGTGTGTGAATTCGTTAAACGAACAGGTAGCGCTCTCCTTGGAAGGTAAGGTATGCACGTTGGCCAGCGAGCTCAGCAGCTTCCTCTGCAGCTGGGCCACTTGGCCCAATGACACGGCATCGGTCCTGCGCGAACGATCGTGAGCACGGCCCAGAACTCATCAGATTGTAGTGAGCAAGGGTCAGTACCTGGCAGCCACGGTGTAGGCCAGGCGGGAGGTCGAGATCCAGTAGATCCAGCCCACCAGCGCCGTTGTCTTCTGACAGTCGACAGTCGACAGGGGCAGCAGGAAGGGCAGGGTCGCCGCTATGGGCCAGCTGTCGGCCGCGGTCGCTGGAGCGGCCAGGGATGACGTCAGCAGAAGCTTCATAGCCTGATCTAATAATGCTCTGGCGCGATTGCAAGGGCAGGTTGTACAGAGGGAGTAAAGCCCGTTGGTGGAGTTGGCCTGGTCTTGGACTGCCGAGAGCACGGTCGTCGCGTTGACCTTTACCACGTTGCCGCGTATGTTGACCATCATAGCGCGTGCAGCGTTGGGGTCAACGTTCCCGCTTTGCGACCAGGTGAGGCTGTACGGAGTGGAGCCTGTCGCGACCACGATCCCAACAACTGCGTTGGCGAACAGCAGACAAGCGAAAGGCGCCGGTCCTAGTACCACAGAGCGCGAGCAGCGGCGCGGCGCTCAGCGCGACCGAGAGTGTGTTGTTGTTGGCCGACTGGATGGGGAACGTCGCGTTGTACGATACGCTCACGGTCGAGTTGAACTCGGCGCTGAAGCCCGACAGAGCCGACGTGAAGACAAAAGTGATGTCTGCACGCACCAAGGGCCCCAGAGTTGACATCGGCAATCGCACGTGAGCTAACAACGCCGACCGCCTCCAGATCAATAAAAAGGCTGGCGGGAGCGCACATGACAGCGTAGTCTGCATGATGGTGCGGATCGGCCTGTGAGGCAACGGTAGCGTTGGATTCAGCTGGACGATCTGTGTGAAGGCGGACAGTCGCCAACTTAGCCACAGGCGAGAAAATGTGCATGCGCAGAGTGGAGTTACCATGGGGTCGTCCCAGAAAGTGATGCGATTGAGGTAGACGTCGACCAGGATCGTCAAATTGAGCACCAGCGACGGATACCCCACCAACTCGGGTATCTGTCAGCATAGGCGAACGGCAACGTGAGTAATCTCTTCCAACACCAATAACACAGTCACCCATACATTATAGACAGGGAACACGCCAAAGGCGACACCCTCGAAGTCCTGTACGCTCTCGAGACCCGCTACGCCGAACCTTTTTTATGCGAGAACGGTGGTCAGCCGCCAACAAGAAAGCGATTGCTGTGATCAAGAGAGCGAGAGATTGAACGAACCCGTTCTTGACCCCCAGAGCAAAGTCAAGGTCGCCTGATTACGATTGTGAAAGATTAACAGATCAAATACATAAATAAATAATAATAAAAAGGAGAAAGGCAGGGTGGCGCATACCACCGGCGAGATTGCGCAGGGCGGTCACGGTGTTCGAGGTGAAGTACTGGCAAAGACGATTAGCAGCAACGCAAAGCCAGCGGGCCCTGGACGTACCTTGAGCACGAACGTATCGGAGCTGTAGGTCTGGACCCAGTCGCTGACGGACTGCAGCGACGAGCCCTGTCCGATGAGCAGCGCCAGATCGCCCAGCGCCCGACTCCCCGCACAAACTACGCTGCCCAGCTGATCGAGCACGCGCTTGTAGTAGAGGATGGTCAGCGGGAAAAATTTGGTCGCTGTGACGGCCGCCGCTGCGCGATCGTTGACCTGGGTCCAGCTGAGCAGCTCCATCAGCTCTTTCACCACCGTGCAGTCATCTTCCGCGACGACCGGATTGCGGAGCACAGAAGCCACCACGACATAGGCCATCGGCCATGTGCTCGCGCCGGGACCATTGAAGAAGTCGGCCGTCAAGTTTGCCATTATGGTGCTGGAGTAGTCCGCCATGGCGGCCTGTACGGACGTGGTCGATGGCGTGACGGACACCCCGGCCCTGTTCTTCATGGAGAAGAAGGGCAGGGTGCCGCGCACCGTGCTCGAGAACTCGACGTACGTCATGCTGTACGCTGTGTTCTGCTCATTCGAACAATGTGGTGTGAGTCGCACTTGTGACGCTGCGCTGGGGTCAAGGTTGGACGAAGGAAGGTCGACCTTAACGTAGTCAAGGCGCGCTGAGGCGTTGATGGCACCGTGAGCCCTGCCCTGCTGTGCAGGCACCAGGTCGCCAAAGGATACACTACTGTTGGTGAAGGTGGAGTTGAAGGCGACGAGCGCACGCTCAAACACTTGGGAGACCCCGTCGTCGCTGCTGGACCTGCGCGCATCGGCTATACGTGTGAGGGCCGAGTAGTAGGGCAAGGCTCGGGTTGGGCCGCACGTACGCGTAGCTCATGGTGATGTTGGCGCCCGGGAGGACCACCAAGGGATTGAGCGCCGCGATGGCCGAGTCATTCCACTGGGTGATCTCGCCGTGCCACACCCTCGCCAATGTTGCGCCGTCGAGCGCCTGCTCTCAAGACGTTCGCCGGAGCCGGATATAGGGAACATCAGTGGAAGAAGTTAAGAAGAGAGACAGAGGAGTTATACGAGCGCGGGGTTGCCTGGAAGGTTATAGACCACGACCAGGGCGCCTCCGGCCACCGGAACCGTGATGACGCTGTTGTCTGCTGGCCACAAGTTGGACGGGGGTCGACCGTCAGTGCTCACAAATACCAGCGTGCCGGAAGTCAGCTGCCCCGCTGCCGTTGCGAGCGAGGGGGCGAGAGTGTATTTGAGTAGCACATTGTCCTCCTTGAACTGATATCCTGCGGGAGCTCGTAGTGTGAGTGCCTCAGAATAAAATAATTGCTCAATTTTAGTTAAATATGGCAAATATTATTTTAATTAATGGAATTATTTAACAATAGCTGGAATTTTGGCAAAACAGGCTTGTTACTCCAAGAGGTGCGCGCACCGTCAGCCCAGGCAGCCCACAGAGGTGAGTCGGCCTCCTGACCTGCGCCCAGCAGATTGATGCACGAAGCAGCACAAAATAACCCTGTGAGTGGGAGGCTGTCAGAAGTGCTTGCTCAGTTCCTTTATCTTCAGTTGGACCACGTCACTTACCAACCAAGACCAGCGCTAGCAACAGCCGATGCAGCCGCATCGCTGTTGCTGCTGGTTATTGTTGGCGCAGGTGAAGAGACCGGTTACACTACCAAGACGTTGTTAGCCCGGTAACCTAGTAAAAACACCTTTTGCGCAGACGCCAGCCGTATCTCGACTTATCGGCCAAAGTAGGGCAAAAGAGCTCGCTACATGTTACGATGAACCTGGACCTTATGCGGGCTGCTGGTGTGAATCTTTAAGACCATTGATCTATCACAAAATAGAGTATTGCCAGACCCGCTCAGACGTTGTGCGAGCCGCCGTCCTGTGCCGCGCCCTTTAGCACGCCGAGGGTGGAGATCACCTCCTCCATGGTCGGCCGCTTGGCCTCTTGGCTGTGCCAGCTCCTGATCAAGCGCGGTGTTTTCGTCAGTCGGACCGTTATATGATTGGGGGAGAGGGACTTGGTGCGTGTACCTCTTGACGAGCTTCTTGAAGGTGGGGGGCAGGTCAGCGGGGATCTTGGGCCGCTTGCCCTCCAGAACCTCGATGGCCACCGCCATGAAGTTGCAGCCGGCAAAGGGCTGCTTGCGCGTGGCTACCTCCCACATGACAACGCCGAAGCTGTAAACGTCAGCTGACTCGCTGTACTTCTCTCCTCGAATCACCTCCGGCGCTGCCATAGCCACACATACAGTGAGACTTGATGGTGAAGAGGGAAGCGCTGAGATAGTGAGGCGGGTTGGGCTGGGGGTTACCGGTCCAGCAGGGAGTGCCGCAGCGAGTCATGGTCACGTTCTCCTCCTTGATGCGCGCGAACCCAAAGTCGGCCACCTTCACGTTCCAGTTCTCGTCCACCAGCAGGTTCGACGGCTTGATGTCACGGTGCACGATCACCTGTAACGGCCGAGGCTGTGAGCGTTGGGAGCCCTATAGTCGTGGACTGTGAGTGGTGCGCGTACGGGCGAGAGGGAGTGGAGGTAGTTGATGCCCAGCGCCGCGCTCTTCAGCATGGCCATCTTCTGCGCCCAGCTGAGCTTGATGGTGTGGTCGCTCACGATGTCCTTGAGGCTGCCACGCTTCACGAACTCCGTCACGATGCAAAGGTTTGGCCGCTTGACGCAGGCGCCGATGAAGAGGACGATGTTGGGATGGTGGAGCTCGGACAGGAACGCCATCTCCGCCCTGAACTCCAGCATGCGTCGCTCGTCGAGCTTCTGCTTGATGAACTTCTTCACCGCCACCTCCACGCCCTTCCACATGCCTTTGTACACTGCGCCGTAGCTGCCCACGCCCACCTGGTCGCCCACCTGAATCTCCTTGTAGTCGATGACCCATCGGCACAGGTTGGCCGACGTGAGGAAGTGATCTTCCTTGTAGGCCATGCCCTCGCCCACCATCTCCCTCACCGACCCGTCGTCGCTGTGCACTGACGAGCTCTGGCGTTTCGGTCACACACACAAGCGTCAGACGATTTCCGATGCGGGCAGGCCGTGACAGCGCGAGCGCAGAGACAAACAAGCGGGACGCAGGGGGGTGGAGAGCTTACTGAGTTGCTGTTGTCGTTGTCGTTGTCGTTGAAGGAGCCCTTCTGTAGGGACATGCGGCCAAAGTATCGGCCTTCGAGGCCCGGCAGCTTCATCTCGTAGAGGACGGCCCCGCCAAGGACGTCGGGCATCTCGAACCGGCCCAGCCTCTTGAGCCGTTTCTCCTCGGAGAGCTCGGCCAGCCCGCGGTCGGTGCTTCCAATCGTCATCGCCTCGGCCGAGAGCTTGTCGCGGGCCTGCTGGGAGACCACCACCTGGCCGCCGTGCGCGAGGGCCGTCATGCGCGCCGCCGCGTTCACCGACGAACCCACGTACTCCACCCGCCGCGTCATGGCGTCCTTGAGCACTCGCGGGTGGCCCACGTGCACGCCCATACGTACGCGCAGTCCGCGGAACACCGTGCGCTCGTCCATGCCGCCGTCGACCTCCTCGGCGGCGCCCGGATGCGCGAGCAGGCTCTCCGGCCAGGCGACGGCGAGCAGTGCGTTCTGCACGTCGACGCACCAGCGGAGCGCGTCGAACGCGCGACCAAACACGAGACAGAACGAGCCCTCGCCCGTGTTCCGCTCGCGCCCCACGCCCGCCTCGTAGCCGCCGTACTTGACCGCCAGCGACCGCAGCAGCTCGTTGTGGGCGGTCGTGGCGTCGCGCATGGCCACCGGGTCGTGCTCCCAGAGCGAGGCCGCGCGCGTGATGTCCGAGAACACAATCGCCACCTCGCCGTCTGGTGCGCGAATGCCGTGGGGAACGAGAGCGACGCCCGAGCCGTGATCGGAGTTGCTCGACGACGCGCCGCCGGAGGAGGCCGAGCTCGACGGGCCCGAGTGGTGGCTGAGCCTGTGGCGAGAGTCCGATCCAGCCGACGAACTGCCACCCAAGACAGCGGCATAAGCATGTGATCACAAGAAGCGCGCACGCCACACACACACACACACACACACACACACACACACACACACACCTGGAGGACGAGTGTGAGGTGTAGGACGAGCGCGACATGCCGCCATCGACTGAGCTGAGGCGGGTCATGATCTCGAGGAAGGTCGGGCGGATGGTGGGGTCCTCGTGCCAGCACGCCTGCATCAGCTCCACGAAATCGCGCTCTGTGTCTGGAATGGGCGCCGGTAGGGCGGGCCGCATGTTGTTGCGGATGACCGCCACCGCCACCGCCGCAGGGCTTTGACATGCCACCAACCACACAGTCAGCCACCCAGTCGATAAGAACTTCATGATGAAGCGCGTACCTCATGCCGCCGTAGGGCTGCTCGCGAGTGAGGAGCTCCCACAGGATGATCCCGAACGAGTACACGTCGGCCAGGATGTAGTCCACGTCCTGGTACTCGTTGAGCACCTCGGGCGCCGTCCAGTGCACCGTGGCCACTCCGGCCGTGCCCTTCTTGACGTTGCCCTTAAACGTGGTCAACCCAAAGTCGCTCACCTGCCCGAATAAAAGCGAGTAACGCCTTGAGAGCGCCGTTGCGATTGCAGAGGCGTGGGGAGATTGGAGCGTCGGGGGAGGGGCGAACCTTGACGTTCCACTTGGAGTCGAGAAGCAGATTGAGCGACTTGAGGTCCCTGTGCACGATGCCCGACGAGTGCAGGAAGTGCATGCCCTTGGCCGCCTGGAACGCCATCTTGATCTTGAGCTTGGACGGGATCTCCGGAATCAGTTCGTTGTGCAACAGCTGTCGTTGATTGGGCCGGATTAGATCATGAAAGCATTGCATTGCATGTGAGGCGGCGCTTGGTGATGTAAAGGAGAGAAAGGTCGGAGTCGCGTACGTCGTAGAGGGAGCCGAGGGCCATGAACTCCATGACGATGCACATCTTGGGCGGCTTGGTCGACGCCGCCATGAACAGCACCACGTTCGGGTGCCTCAGTGTGGTCATCACGTGGATCTCCTCGGCAAAGTTCTTCTGCATCTCCTTGGTCACCTGGGTGGTAGAGGCCACCATCTTGACGGCGACCTCGGTGCCACGCCACTTGGCCTTGAACACCTCGCCGTAGCCGCCCATGCCCAACGCCTCACCCATCTCGAGCTCATCCCAGTTGAGGTTCCACTCGGCCCTGTTCTTGCGGCTGAGCCTCGTGAAACAGATCACGGCCAATATGAGGCACAGCAGCAGCAGGCACAGCGCCACGGAGACCGGAATCACGATGCCCTGCGCTCGTAAATACACACACACACACACACGACACACACACACACACACACACACACACACACACACACACACACACACACACACACACACACACACACACACACGACACACACACACACACACGACACACAATAACAACGACGACGACATTGAGTGGCTGGATGTGGGCAGACACAAGCATTGCTAGAAGCCATGCAGGGGCGAGACATACGAGAATGATTGGAAGGTTGTCGGACGAAGAGGCAGGTTGATAGGTCTGATCGCAGAAGGTGCCACCGTAGCCAGAGAAGCATGCGCACTGGTTGTCGACGCAACGCCCGT
The DNA here is from genome assembly GCA_027943245.1 of Acanthamoeba sp. SK_2022b. Lineage (NCBI taxonomy): Eukaryota > Discosea > Longamoebia > Acanthamoebidae > Acanthamoeba > Acanthamoeba sp. SK_2022b. The sequence continues at coordinate 38,828 of JANDJZ010000184.1, forward strand.
TGTTGGAGCAAACGATGCCATCGGAGATACAGGCCCACACGGACAGCATGTGTTCGCCGTCGCACTTGATCTGAGAACACACGCACGCTGGGAATGAGCGTTCCATCGCTAAAAGCAGTTATTGGCTGGCAAACGCACTGTGGAGAGCGAAGAGAGAGTGCTCTTCTGGATTACAGGGATCTGTCCTGCAGAGACGGTGCCAGACCTTCATTGGAATGGAAGAAGTAATATAAGAATTAATATTAGAGAAAATAAATATTACACAAATAAATCCATGAAAAGGCGTACCCTTCCGCCAGGAGGAAGGCCTGACCGTCAGTTTGCGTCCAATAGAGCCAGTTCACCAGGGCCTTGGTCTTCACGCAGTCCAACGTTGCGGATCTTAGCGGCAGCAAGAAGGGCAGGCTCGTCACGATGGGCCAGGCCTCTGGGGCGGCGGCTACATACAGGGCAGAGGCGAGCGTCAGTCATCCAAGGTAGAAAATAAAGATAAATAGAATAACCAGGTAAAGAGGACGCACAGAGAGAAAACTGGCCAATGACGCCTTTTGTCTCCGCGAGCTCGGCCACTGCGGCGTACACAGTAGAGGCCTTGGCCTCCACCGCGTTGCCCTTCGTGTTGCGTAGGGAGAAGTAGGTGATATTGGAATTGGAGTTACCGCTGATCGTCCACGCAAGCGAGTACGGTCTCTGGCCTGTGTGGAAGTAGCCCGGAGACGTAGAGACGGGATAAGAGAGAATGAGAATGCTATGTGCTTAAGCAGGGGATAACAACAGACACCGCGCCACTCGTACCAGCCGCATCGAGCATAGTGGAGAGGGTGAACGGCCCGGAGACGACGCGGTGCTCGTCTTGTATCCGATCTTGGATCGGGAAGCGAACGGCCAGATCGGTACCCACCTAAGGGTTCAGCAACCTTGTCAGTCATTCGACTCCGGGCTCTGCGATCAACGCCCGAGCAAAAGCGCACCGTCTGGTTGAACTCGCGACTGTACGTGGCAAGAGCGTCGGTGAACGCAGCAGTCGTGACTAGAACGGTGGGAAAGATGACGAAATGTTAGGACACGACAGGGTACGGGGCGAGGGCTGGGCTGATTGGGGGGGAAGAAGGGAGGCGCGTACGCGAGCTGGTGGTCTGCACGATGACCACGATGTCCTCCTGAGGAAGCAGCACATCCGGGTTGAGCGCCTGAATCTGTTGTATGTCGACGATAGAGAGATGTCCCACCGAAGCTCAGTATGCGAGGAAAGAGGCAGAAGCCAGCTCGGTGATGCCGTACGGAGGAGTCGTTCCACATGGTCACTCGGCCCAGGTAGATGTCGACCAGGACATCGAGGCTCAACTGCAGCGGAGGCGACCCCAACAGCTCGGGAATCTGGATATATATCTGGGGTTAGCACGTTGTTCGAGGCCCACGAATAATGGAGCGGGGCCACAAAAAGGTCAAGTACGTTGTAGATGGGGATGACCGCCGCAGTGACGCCGGGGAAGGCCTTGATGCCGTTCAGATTCTCAACGCTGAGGTCCGAGGCTATCCTGCTTGAGACGGAGAACACGACCGCCCCAGCACACAAAGTGAGCCGTTCGTCGCTTTCGTGTGGGGTCGACACAAAACCTGCCCACACTGCCATAAAACAAGAGAGAACGCCAAGCGATACCCGGAAGGCAGGCCGAGGGCGAAGTCGACGTCGCCGGCAACGAGGTCCTGGATGGCCGTGACAGTGGGCACGGAGAAGTACTTTTGGTTGAAAGTGTTGCCGCTGTAGCCCTGGATCCAGTCGCTGATCGTGTCGATGGCCGTGCCCTCACCGATGAGGTAGGAGGAGTTGAAGGCGCGAACGCCGCCGCACTTGATGCTTCCCAGGCCATCGATCAGGCGCTTATAGTAGACTGTGGTCAGAGTGAAGGAGCCACCGCGGACGATGGCCGCGGCGATGTGGTCGTTGACCTGCATCCAGCTGAATATGTCGGCCATCGAGGCGACCGTAGTGCAGTCGACCAGCGACGAATTGACGTTTTGAGGCGTGGACACCACCACGACGAAGGTCATTGGCCACGAGGCCGAACCGTTACCGTTGAACACGTCTGTGATCAGGTTGCCTGCTCACGCCGCACAGGTGGCTCATTGGTCGGTGGTAACGAGGGAGAGGGTAGGCGGAGGCGATGTACCCGAGCGCACGACGGCGCTGTAGTCGTCCATGGCGCTCTTGGCCGCCGTGGCGTTGAGCGTGATGTTGTTGCCGGCCTTGTTGATCATGTTGACGTTGGGCAACCGTCGCTTGTAGGTGTTTGAACGTTCGACGTAGGTCATCACGTATCGGTTGTTCTGTATTCACCATCAACCCAATTATCAGCGTCAATGGCTCAAGCGCAGCTGCCGTCTAAGCCGATCTGATTTCTTCCGACACGAGAGCAGCCGTACCACCGCGTAGTTGAGACGGTCGATCATGCTGGTGGCGCGGAAGGTTCGGTTCAGGGGCAGGTAGGAATCGAAGGTGAAGTTGGAGCTGGTGAAGGAGTCATTGAAGGAGGCCAGCGCCCTCTTGAACAGTTGAGAGATGCCGTCCTCGACCGTCCTGCATGAGTGTACGAGCCCAGCGAGCTGTCAGCTGGTGGGTCACCCAAAACGCAACTGCGGCGCACTCTGCAGATGAGCTAATGAGGCCCAAGGGTTATACATGTAGGCCAAGATGATGTCTTCGTCTGGAAGTGGCAAGCCCGGATTTAGCATTGTCAGCTGCGGGTCGTTGAACTTGGAGATGTTCCCCGACCAGATACGGCTCAGCGTTGGCCCATCCAGCGTCTGTGCACCGAGCCAACGATAGCGGGATCGTTAACAGTGCGCCAATAAACGAGCTGTCGACAGGCCAAAAACACCAACCGGGTGTCTTGCAACCAATGAGAGACCAACCAACGAGAGCCCATACCAGTGAGGCAGTTACGTTGGGGATGTTGTACACGACGATGAGGGCGTGGGCGGCAACGGGGAGTTGGAGAGTTCCGGGAGGCACCACACTCGCCGGCTGCCCTCCGTCGGTGCTGATGAAGGTGGCCGCCCCCGACTCAAGGCTGGGCCAGGCCGTTGAGACGAGCGCCGTCTGCTTGTAGGTGAGGGCTACGTTGTCGGACTTATAGGGGAACGCTGTTGTTTTGATACAAACAACACACGCCCAAAACGTTAACGTTAGCCGGCGTCGCCAACGTTATTTTAGGTTCTAGTTTCAAGGAGATCTATGGACGTGAAAAGGAAAGTCCTATGGCTCCGCGCAAATTTACTGATTGGCGCGTGATGAGCCTTAATTGCACCACGAGGCGAAGAGGAAGATGGACGCGAACCATCGCTGCACTGGCCCCACATCACGCCAGCTGGGTTCTCTCCAATACCGTTGACGTTTAGGCCCGACACGCACAGGCAGCCTGCCACCGCCCAGTACCAAGCATTGCAGTGAGTTGGATGGCATTTCGCCTCACGCTGTCTATGAGAGAGAGCGCACCGAGCAGGAGGGCCAGAACGCCCGTGAGTGCCCACCAGCGAGAGCTGAACACTTCAGCCGTGGTGAGACGAAGCCGTGACATGGCTAGCTGGTAAGAGTGGAGACTTGCTGTGTGAAGAACTTGCGAGGAAGTCGGCTGTCGGTGTGAGCGGAGAGATGTTGCAACAGGAAGAGCAAGAAGAACGAACAGAACAGTCCAAAACTGGGGTTCGGTAAACGTTGTGCGCGACTGGCGTCGACAGCAAGCCTATTGGACCAATACTAGTATTACGCCGGCTGGGCGTCGCTGGGTTTGTTCGACTCGACGACCGCAACCTCGACACCCACCTTTGCCTTTTCGCGATCAGCGAATTACCGATCGCGCACAGTGCAGTTAATCTGGTGCCGTGCAACGCTATTTGTTCTTGCCACCTCTCGGCCGCCCTTCCGAGCAGCGTGTTCTCTGCGCTGCGACCAGGCTTCACCGCCGCCCAGCAAGTAGCTCATCACCAAGCTTGGAGCAGGCGGTACCGCAAGCACTTCACTCAGGGGATGCCAACGTCGAGGTGCACGCGCCGCAGGTAATTGCCTGCCTTGGTAAAGCGATCAAGTACCTGGACCACCGGCGTAGAATCACCGTTGAAGAAGGCGTGCCATCTGCTATCAGTAAACACCTGGCCAAACGCCGTTGCACCCAAAGTTGTTCTGTTCACATGCCATTCGGTCTCCTAGGCGGCTCCTCGGGGCGACCAGGCACGCCTTGGCGCGCAAAAGGCCAAGCTTGCAGCGGAAGCACGTTCCGGTGATTAATGGCTTGCATCACTCGCATTGATGATCATTTTTGAGGAAGATGAAGTTCATCTTCAAGCGCTTCGGTTCATTTCTTCAGAAATCTCGTGAACAGCGTCGATGAAAGCACCGACAAGTTGCGGATCGTGGGATGGATGAAGTCCATGCCCGAGATTGCCGATGAGGCCCTGCGTCGACCCAAAGCTCTGGAGCATCTTACGCACTTCCTCACGGATGACCTCCTTCGACGAGTAGAGCGCGCACGGATCGAGGTTACCCTGCAGCGAGCACCTGCGTCCACCCTTGCTGACCAGGTCGCGAGCGACCGAGGCAGAGATGGTCCAGTCGAGTCCCACGACGTCATAGTCGCTGTCACGAGCCAGCTCCTCGATAGCGTAATTGGCGCCCTTGGCGAATACGATGAGAGGGATCTCGGGGTGCTTGGCCTTCAGCGCTCGTGCAATCTGCAGGAGGTACGGCTTGGAGAAGGTAGCGAACACATCCGGACCGATCTCGTTCGCCCATGAATCGAAAATCTGGAGCAATTGCGCGCCTGCGGCGACTTGGCCCTCGAGATAGATGATGATCGTGTCTGTGAGGCGCTGGAGAAGGGCATGCGATGCCTCGGGGTACTTGTAGAACCAGGCCTTGGCCTTGGCAAACATCTTGCTGCCGCCGCCTTCAATCATGTAGGCCATGAGAGTCCACGGCGCACCGCTGAAGCCGATGAGCGGGACGCGGCCTGCCAATCGCTCCCTCGTGAGCGTAATGGCCTCGAACACGTAGTTCAATCGCTCAAGTGCAGCGGAAGGCTCATCGAGTTTGGTCAAATCGTCGGGCGATGTGAGGGGATGAGGAAAATGCGGCCCTGCCTTCTCCAGCATCAGCACCTCCATTCCCAGTGCTTGCGGCACCACCAGGATGTCCGTAAAGATGATAGCGGCATCTAGAGGGAATCGTTCAACGGGCTGCAGAGTGATGGTAGCCGCCAGCTCCTTGTTACGGCAGACGGTGAAGAAATCGGCGCCCCCCTTCGCTTCGTGATACTCAGGCAGATAACGCCCGGCCTGTCGCATGACCCACACCGGCACCCGCTCTGTCTTCTGTCCGAATGCAGCCCTTATGATAAGATCGTTCTGGAGTGGGGCGAATCGCTCATCCTGCTTCTGCTGTTGTGCCATCTCTATTGTGCGCGGGAAGAAAATTAATGCCAAGTCCCCTTTTCCCTGCGTGCACGGGCCAATTACGTGATGGCTGCGTAGGCAAGAGGTGCGCCAGGCGAAACCAGTTGTGCACTTGTTCATTCATGCACAGATCACACCGAACACCAATTGCACAACCTCTTCTAGTATGACCAGAACCACATACAAACTGAGGTTTGGGCGAAGCACATGGTAAAGGAGGTGTGTATCAGCACAGGTACATCTAAAAGCACACTTACCTGTACCAGCGGGCGTTAAGGATGAGCGGAAAGGCGTCGCACTGCAATGCCGTCACTTTTCTGTGCTCTCTGTGTCTGTTTCTGGATAACCAGCAGGTCTGGCCCTCTAGTCCTCCTCGCACTGAGGATAGAGAACCGCCATCCCTTTTCCTCGAGAACGTGATCACCTCTCCACGCCCAAGGCGAAGCTGCGTCCCCTCTTCGCCTTCTAAACCCTTCGCCATTTCCGACCAGGGGAAGGGTTCACTCGCGCCACCTCATCTTCTTCACTCCCGCCTCGAGTAATGGTCCCGAGGAAGCGTCGACACAACGCCTTCTCGGAGTGGGTGCGGGGGAGGCTTCACGTCACGCCGGACCGGACGGCTCAGTGTTTCCCCGTTCTGCCCGGAAAGGGGGGATTCTCTGTGGGAACGATCCAGCGAGGCGGGAGCAGTCAGTTTAGATACATACATACAAACACCTGGACAGGCCAACCGGCTTTCTTTGCCAGGAGCGGGGGCGCCTCTTTCGCTTGGCCGGCCAAAACAAAGCAGCCCCCGGTGGTGGTGGTGGCGGCGGTGATGTTGCTGCTGCGGCTGCTACTACTGGTCAAAGTCGTGCTCGTGCTCCATGCTGATGCGCTTCACCTTGCGCTTGCGGGCGGCGCCGGCGTCGGCTCCGCCATCGCCTTTGGCGTTGCTGTCGTCCCTGTCGTCCCGATCGTCGCCGGCGGCGGCCACCTCGGGCAGTCGCAAGTGGGCCGACGAACCCGAGAGGCTTCGCTTCCGCTTCGGCGGTGGCGGCTGCAGCACAAGCCCCCCCCCCCCGGTAGAAGGTCAGCTTCACGACTCACGACGACATGGGGGGGGGGGAAGCGAGTGTACCTCTGGCCGGCCGGGTTTGTTTTCATCGAGCGCGCCGTTGGATGCTCGGCGCGGTATGCCGCCGCTACTGCTTGTGAGGGAGACGCCGGCGGGATGGCGCGGCTGGCCCGGGACGGGCGAGGGCGAGCCTGGCTTGAACGAACCGCCGCCGCTGCTGCCTGAGCTGTGTCGGGCCAGCTGGGGCGACGAGGAGGCCAAGACCGAGCCGCTCCGTCGCTCGTTGGTGTTTTGTCGCTCGGCGAGATGCTCGCTCTCCTCGGCCTCGCCGTGGTTGGCGTCGAGCGTCGGGCTCAGCCGCCGCTTCTTGAGCGCGCCGCTGCCGCTGCCGCTGCCGTGCGACGCAGCGGCGCCGGGCTCTAAACCCGGCGAGAGGTGGGGCGAGCCGTCCTTGGACAGGGCCCGCCGCCGCTTCTCCCGCTCCACCGCCGTTTCGCCGCCGACCGTGGCCGACAGAGCCGACGACGTCGTCGCCGATGTCGACCCCGAGGACGCTCGCTTTCGCTTCTTGTTGGGGTCGGCAGCCACGGCGCCGTGGGAAGAGCCGCCTGCGCCGCTGCTGTTGCGTCGCTCCTGGAGCAGGGTGGGCAGGCCGTCGTAGTGCTCGGCGGGGAGGTCGTAGGCGCGAAGCACTCGCTGCAGGAGGCCCGAGAGCAGGGTGAGGTGGTCGGCGCCGGGGCCTCGCCGCAGGCTGGCCCGGAGAACGAGGCACCAGCTGTTCAGGTGTCCCGCCACTCGCTTGGCATACTTCCTATCTACACGCCCTCGACTGTCCCTCTCCTCGCTCTCGCCCTGTTCGTCGTCGTTTTCGTCCTTGGACGCATCGGGCGCCACGCTCTTGGCGAGGACTCGCTGCAGTTCGCCAAAGAGGAGCGGGAAGAAGGCCCGCGCATCCCTCCCGCTCCACTGGTTTAACAGGGCGCAGGACAGGTGCGCGAAGGGCAGGGGGAGCGCGAAGACGGCCTGGAACAGCGTTGGCGTGGGCACTGCCGTTCGCAGCAGCGACAGCAGGCCTTGGACAAACTCTGTGTCGTGCAGGCGATGAGAGAGGGGTGAGCACGAATCGGGCACAGCTCGCACGGAGGAGGCCTGGGCAGCGGGGAAGGCCGTACCCTGTGATCGGTCCTGCAGTCGGAGAATGTCGAGGGCTTCCACAGCCAACTCCTCCACGCCATCGGCGCCGTGATTGAACTCGGCCGTCATGAACTGCCACATACAAAACTGGCTGATGCTCTCCCAGCCAAGCGATTGTTCTGCGCACGCCGCGTCCATTCGAGCATGACGTGAGACACGAGTCCCGCGGTGGTGGAGATTGTAGGGGTAAGTTACCAAGTACAAATGGCGCGTCCCGAGATCCAAACATTTCGAACTCGCCCAGCGTCAGCTTGCACGCAAGTGACTCGATCTGCAGGCAGAGGGAAAGGTGTGAGGACAAGGCACGCGAGTGACTCTTTGGAGGAGAGATTCGGCAAAATGGCGATGAGCGTGGACGCACGTGTGTGGGATCGGCATTGTTGACGATGAGCTGCACCAGCTCCATTCGATAGGCCCGCGCGTATTCCGGCAGGTACCGGAACAGATAGGGCACCATCTGCGCGAACAGGTCCATCGATTCATCCGCGCACAACTGACATCGGTTGCGCAGTTTAGATCGTGTCGATCAATGACAAACACGACGGCGACCATGAGAGAGTGAGAGGAGGAGCACCTTGCAATCCAACAAAAATGGGTGATCCTGAGAGTCGGCCGACCCCTTGCTCGTGCTATGTTCAAGTAAAGTAGCGTAGGGGCTCAAAATGTCGTCGTGAAGCTCTCCCATGTAGTGATAGCCGCTGTCCACGTTCTCGATGAGGAGACCGTTGGGATGGTGGTTGTGGTGGTGATGGTTCTCGTCCTCTGCCGACCCGTCGTCGAGCCCCCTCAGGCTTCGTCGACGTCTGTCGATGGCCTTGATCCCGTGCACGATCAACCACACCAAAAATCGGAATCCTGCGCAGGCAGGCGTACGTGAGCGTGATCCCCCGGGTTATGGCGATAGCGGACTCGCGCTGTGCGAACGTACCGATGGAGGGAATGAGGGGTCGCATTTCGTGGAGTACGTCCAACAGGGCAAAGGGCGGAGAGGGCTCGGCGGAGAAGAGGTTGTAGTGAAGCGCAGGCCTGGCGGAGAAAACGGTCTCGGGCGCAAAGTCGGCAAACTCCTTTGCCAGAGCGTTTGCGAAAAACTGGGCCAGCTCGGTCGCCGCCTCCTGGGAGTAGTACTTCGCGCTCGAGGACTAGTCATTGCCGACAACCACGCGCGCGCACACAGACACCTGGTGAGTACTCCGCGTCATCATCAACACGAAGCGATGCGGTAGTCGAGTGTACCATTTTTACAAAGTGCGCGACGAGGTGGTGCAGGTTGCTGGACTGGACCTCAAACGATCGGTTGCCATCCTCGCTCAAGGAATCGATCAGCTTCCCCAAAGATCGCTCGACTGGCATCAGCGACTGCGGAATGTCGGTCCTGTCGCCCGGCGGATAGGTGAAGTGGAGTGAGCCTCTTTGCACTGTACAAAGACTCAAAGACCAGCGTGTACCTGGCGACAGACTTGCCCTTCTCAGGCTCCTGCTCTTCCGCGACCTCTTCGGGCGCCGATTCCGGTCGGCTGTACAGTTCCTCCGTCGGCGACGCCTGCCGCTTCGGGCTGATGAGCGGCTTGTCCATCAGCATCAGATCAAAATTGTCCAGCCCAGCAGACCCCTTGCGGCCCACTGTTTGCACCGACAAAGACAAGACAAGACGCCGCAAAGGTGAGCGTCGCGTGCGGTTTGGAGAGACGATGGAAGGGGTGGGGGGGAGGAGCTCACCAAAAGAGTCGGCCTCGGCCAGCTGAGGGAAGGGCAGCTTCGGGAGGGTGGCGGTCGTCTGGCCGGCGGATGGAGGGAGAGGCATTTTCTGTGGCGACACCCCGGGAGAGACGGACATGGGCACGGGCGAGGAGGGGAGCGTGGGGGAGCCGCCGGAGGAGGACAGGAGAGGCGAGGTGCCGGACGGCTTTTGGTCCTCCTTGAGGAACGGTCGGAAGATGGGGTGCAGCTTTTTCTTCAGGCTGGGCTCGAGAGTCGGGCAATTAAAGAGCGGGGCGAGCGATCTGTACAGAGACAAGGAGGACGCGTAAGCTTACCGCACAGCAGCAGCGGCAGAGCGAGTGTCGGACGTGTACGTACGTGACTACGTTCTTGCCGAGGCACACGCTGAAAGAATTGTGTACTCCCTTACGGGCAAAATCGCGACGTTGCTCGTCGAATGATTCGATGGCAGTGGCGAGGAAGTCGAGCAAAGTGGCCGTCATGTCGGGATACTTTGGAATGGAGTGCACCATCAGCAAGATGGCCGGCTCTGCACATACACAGCGTCAGCGCACGTGACGACGAATGAATGAGCTGGCGACAGGCGTTCGCCGATTTGCGAGCGCACCGATGTTCATGATGTTGTCGGTCCTGTGGTCGTACGAGAACCAGTCCCAGAACAGCGCCATCTTCGCGCTGTGACCGACATACTTGGTCTGCACACAACGAAAAGAGTAGCACTTAGGTAAGTGGCCAGAGACATGACTGAACACAAGGCCGTCATCATGATTGCTCGAGGTACCTTGATACACTTGAGCAGCCACCCGATGATCGCCCATCGGGGCACGATGTCCGAGCAGAGGACGTGGTTCGGCGGATGGTAGTTGCAGCAGATGTAACGGATGAGGTCAGGCACGAGGGTTTCGCTGTCGGTGCCGGGCATGTACTTCTGCATGAACCAGGTCTGATATCGCTTCTGGTTGCCCATTTTGACCTGCACGTAAGCCCCGTCCGAGCCGACAACACATGAGTTGAGCACGTGTACGTGCGTGTACGCACACACCCGCAGTATAGCCAATGAGGAATGAGGCGAGCGTACGTTCTTGAGGATGTACATGAGATGCGTCTCCATGTCCGGGGTGAGGCGAGAGATGAAGAACTTGGGCGGCGTGCGCACGGAGAGGAGGTCCGTGATATTGGTGAGAGTGGGGCTGAATGTGTTGGGCTTGTGGAGGAGATCCTTCCAGATGACCTCGTACTCGGGGAACTTCTTGATCTCGTCGATGAGTCGGATCAGATCCCGCCCGATGACACGCACCTCTTCGAACTGCCAAAGTCGATGCCAAAACAGGGAGGGTCAACACAACGTTGACACGTTCATCGGCAAGCATTGGGTCAAGCCTGCGCGTACCTTCTCGCGGAAGAGAGAGCTGGTGAAGTTGATTTCTTGTTGGCGTAGTGCGGTCAAGGCGGGCTGCTTGAGGTGATCCGTGATGAGGCGGGTGAAGGTGTAGTACACCATGGAGATGAGCCTCGGACTGGAGTACAGCCATGGCCTAGTTGATCGAGGATGGGAACGGGTAAGAGAAGCGAGCTGAAGAATCAAAAGCAGCAACGAGCGATGGGTGAGCACAAAAGACGAGCAAGGAGAGTGCGCACTTGTTATCTTGAAGCATCTTCAGCAAGGAGGCGGCGAGCTGAGTGTTTTTGGGCGAGTAGTCACCGCTCGCGACGTGTCGCAGCAGAGCAGAGAAGACAGGGTCGAGGTTCTTAGCTCGAGCACGAATGAGCTCTTGGAGGACCCACATAAACTGCTTTTTGCTGGGTTCCATTAGCTTGTGGAATTTGTCTAGGGCGATCCGCTTGAGCTGCTCGACGCAAAACTCCCAATCGTCGCGCTGACATATGCTCAGCCATTTCCAGTGCTGCGCGCAGGATTGTTGTTATCTTAGAAAATGGGCGATGACGTAGAAATGATGATGAAATGTGATTGACGTACCAGCATTGAGACCTGGGGAACGGTGAGCACGCTGAAGAGGAGGCCCATGATCACCTCGCCATGACGTTCTTGGCTTTCGCCGGCCTAAAGGAGGTGGAGGTCAGCGCTTGTACTGAGATTTCAAATAATGTAGACAAACATTGTGCAGCGCTAATGGGTCATCTGCGCACCCTGACTTGCAGGAATCCGACAGCGTCGGTCTCTGATGCGTTGCCAATCTTGCTCTGCAGCTCGGCCCAACACGCCTTCCACGCTGATTCCAGTTCATCTGGAATGTCGATATCTCTTCTATTGAGCAACTTGGGTCCTGTTGCGGCCTGCGGTGGCGGCGGCCCATCTTGGCCTCTCTTCATGTGACTGATGGATGCAGCGGCGGCGTAGTGCGGGTTCGAATGTGGTTGATGGCTGTAGCGCTACGCGGCAAATGGCGAGATGGGCCAGCGAGATTTTTTGTGGGCGATGTAGATTGTGCCTGTGGTATGGCGGCGGCTGTGTGTGTGGTGGAGCCCCTCTGTGTGGCTCTGTCCCTCTCTCGGGCTAAAAGAGAAAAGAGACTCGCCCCATGCCGGCCGGTGGTGGGGCGACGGAACCCAGGAACCACCTTAAGGGGGCGGTTATCTAATACTGTTTTAAGGTAGCTGTTTTATGTGTCGGGTTATTTCCGGAAAACGAAATAAATACGGTCCCACGTCATCGATCACCGTCAACTCAAGTCAAACTTGAAAAGAGAAGCCCCGGCGCCGTGGTGTTGCTGGCCACTTGTCAGTGCGGTCTGGCCTTGGCCGCCTGACTACCACAGTGGTGGCAGCAGGCTCGACGGGCGGGCCCGACCAACACGTAGCCGCTGGTGAGAGGCGCTCGGCAGTCGGCGCACACGAAGCAGCGGGCGTGGGCCACCTTGTCCTCCACCTTGACACACTGGCCCTCGAGCACCTGCGAGCACAGGTAGCACCTGCGCCCGAACGCCTCCTTCACGCAGGCCGAGTGGTAGGGCTTGCCGTCCTTCAGCACAAACTTCATCGCCTTGAAGGACTGGTGGCAGTGAGAGCACGTGAAGCAGTTCTCGTGCCACGACCCGTTGAGCGCGCTCACCACCTGCTCTCCATTGCCGAACGCCTTGCCGCAGCCCGAACAGAACCGCGCTCCGGTGTTCACGCCTGCACAATACACGCGTTTGGTGTGAGACGATGTGAGCGCTCGTTGTGTTTTGGTGGGGGGGGGGCTCGGCCGAGAACGCACCGGCTTGCTGCACTTGCGTGCCGGGCGTGGGCGGGAGCGGTTTGGGTTTCGAGGCGGGCGCGAGCGTCGCTCGGTGGCCGGGAGGAGGGCCCGCAGGGGCCGTGGGCCTGGTCGGCAGCCCGGACGCGCTGGCGCTGGGAGCGGGCTGGTATTGCTGTCGCGCTGGCGCCGAGCCGCCTCCGTTGAAGGCCGGCCGCGCAGGTGGCGCGGTCGGGCCTCTCGTGGCGTTCGAAGCGGACGCGGCCGCCGCAGGACTCGAACCGCTGGCCGCCGTGGTCGTGTGTGACCGCTGGAAGCGCGAGGCCATGTCGCTCACGTTGCCTCCGCCGCCGTAGGGCGCCGTTGTCGCGGGAGCCGTGGAGGCGGTGGGCCGAGCCTGCAGGGAATTCGTGGCGGCGTTGACCGGGCGCGGCGGGGGAGCAGCGCCGGGGCTCGGGGAGTCGGCCTTGCGGAGGTTGCTCCGGAGGGAGCTGGACGGGGTAGTGGTGGTGGTGGTGGTCGGAGCGGAGATCGAGGGGGCAGAGGTGGACCCGGGCGACCCGCGCGCGAGCATCGGGGGCGGCGCGGGGCTGTCCCTCTTCTCGGACGAAGACGCGCCGCCGCTGTTGGGCGCGGGCGCGGGCGTGGGCTGCGATTCGGCGCTGGGCTTCTCCCTGCTCTTGCCGAACCGCTTGCTCACGTTGCCCACCTTGGCCTTGAGCGCCTTGCTCTCGTCCGCAGCCTCACCTACACATTAGATGTGTCCATTCGAATGTTTGGGCGGAGTGGAGTGAGTGAAAGTCGAAAGAACATGCGGGTCTCTGTGTGCGTACCGCGCAGATTCTTGAACCAGCCGCCCATGCCGAGGCCCTTCCGGTCCTTGGCTTCGAGGCACGCCATGCAAATGGGTCGGCCGTCCTTGTCCTGCGTATCGCTCTCCACGTCGCAGCCGCACTTGCAGCAGACCTCGAACACGGCGGGCTGCTCCATCTGATTGTGTGCCGGAGCGTGCGACTGGGCCTTTAGCAGCACGCAGTTGCGCAGCGTGCCCTTCTCCGACATCGTCTCCCTACAACGCAACTCGAGTAAGCATTTTAAAAAATATTGATAAATAAAGTAATTAATTAAAATGATAGTGTGGTGTGGCGTCGTGGATAAACAAAATGATATAATAATAATAATAATAATAATAAATAAATAAATAAATAGCCGTGAGGCGGTACCGTTCCATGATGAAGCTGAACCACATCTGAGAGGCCTCGAACTGATCGAGGAACGACTTGATGGCCGGTGGCTGGGCATCCCGGAAGGCCTGCACGTTGAGCTTGTTATTTCGCATGAAGTCGGCGTAGCTCGAAAGGATGCTCTGGAAGAAGTCCAGGAACGCCGCCGCCACGTCCAGATCGAATGCTCGCCCCTCTGACAAAGATCGACCAAACGTCGGTGTCAGTCGGGGCTGCGTGCTGGCGCGCTAGGGCGTGCGCGCGTACTCTTTCCAGAAGCGACGATGGAGTCGAGGCTCATCTCCAGCGTTCGCAGCTCGTGTGGAGGGAGAACGCTCGGGAACCCAGGGCTGGCGATGAAGGCTCCCTTGTCCAAGTCCACTATGTACACCTTTCACATCCATCGACGCTCGCCCATGAGCGCTCGGAATTCGTGCGCGTGCGTGTTGTGCATGTGCGCTGTACCTCCTCCAGGGGCTGCTTCTTGACGGCGGGAATGCTGTCGGCAAGAATGCCGAGCATGAAGGGCATCGGTGCCGCGCAGTAGTCGAGGAGCGACTGCGGCAGCACGGGAATGAAGACGTGCTGCCACGAGAACGGGTAAAGGAGGGCGCTGAGCGCGTTGACGCACGACGAGAGGATGCCCAGCGTCTTGGCGGCTACGATGACGCGTCGCTCCAACAGCATGTTGCCAAAGAGCTCCAGGATCTTGGGGACGGGCATCAGCTTGAACAAGGTTACGAACGATACCTGCACCATTCCAACAACAACAACAACAACAACAACAACAACAACAACAACAACAACAACAACAACAACAACAACAACACAACGGGACCGTCAAATGACTGGCGATTGCAGCAGAGTAAAGCGTGCGTGCACGCGTGATCATTGCGTGCCACGGATGGGGGCAGAGGGGCGGCATGTACATAGTCGAGGTATTCGAAGCGTGAGCCCAGCGATCGGGTGAGTTGGTACACATCGCCGTTGGAACTGCTGGCGCCGCCGCCCGCTGCGAAGGTGCGCACGGTGATGGTCTCGCCCGGATCGGGGAACTTGTTGGCCAGCACCGACTGCAGAAAGGAGAATACTGCTGTGGGCTTGGGCTTGGTCGACGCCTTTCGCCTCTCCTCGACGATGTCCAAGATGCGTCGGAACAGCGAGAACGAAGTGCTAACGTACACACAACGCACAATGAGAGGATCAGAATGCGCTTGTTGCGGTGAGATACGCCATGTTGCGATTAAGCAGAGTAGTGTACCAGAGGCTGAGCATGCAGTGGCATTCGATGATGGTGTCGCTGGGCTTATCGGGATTGGGCACGCGCATGCGGCGGCAGTAGCCGAATTTGCGCGAGCCATCCGAGTCCGTGAGAACGAACGAAAACGTCTCGCTCTGCTGCACGCCCATCCCCCTGCAGCGCGTGGCATCACACACACATCACACAGTTCATCCAACTGCCACCAGCGCTTGACCATGCAACAGAAGAGATGGGGGAGGATCGCTGCGGCGTTTAGGTACCCGAGGAGCTTCTTCTTCTTGTCCTTCTTCTTGCTCTGGTCGGAGAGTTCCAGCTCGGGGAAGCAGAATCGCATGATGGGCCCCGAAATGGAGTCCTTCGCTCCCTGATCAGTTGACGGCGGATACCGGTAGGCGATGAACGGCTGTCCGGTCGCTGCGTCCGCCAACCACACCAGGTGAGGTCGGTGCAATATTGTGAAATAAAATAAAATAACCAATTATAATTACCAATTTAAATAGGAAGCATAATTTTATATCGGTTTTATTCTATCCATTTAAAAGGATTTGCAAAAAGCGCAAATGCAGTCACTGAGAACGAAAGCGTCAAGCGAGGGGGGAGAAAAATGATTTGCGGGTAGACGGGAAGCGTACATGGATTGACCTGCACGATGAGGACATACTCGAAGATGGCTAATTCTCGCGTTTTGTTCATTTTTTAACGCGGATCCTAAACGCCCGAGAGGGCCAGTAGGCTTCTTTCCGATTACTCCCCACCTTGTGCAATGGGCGGTGCTGGTAGACTCGTTTTGCCCGCACCGTATGTGGGTATTACTCGATGTAGAGGTCGTGCAGGCTGCTGAGCGCAAAATGCTTTAGTTTACCATAGTTTTTGTGGGCAGTATGATCGGAACGCTTGCTATTTGTCTCTTTTCATTTCACGCCAACCCAGCAACACTTGCGCCAACCCACACAGCGATGGGCAGCGAGTCGTCCAAGCTTGCAAAAAAGACTGGCTGTACTTGCCCAACCTCGCCTTCTCTAAAGTCTTGTACATAGCCTTCTCAGATTTTAGTTTTATTGATGGATTCATATTTGTATTTTTCATTTTAAAAGCAATGTACGTTGTCATATCTGGTAATGTTACTGCCGTGGAAAAACAAACAAACAAATAAATATTTTATGTCATTTATTTATTTTAATGCTAATGCGTCATTGCCAGTCGCCAAGGAAGAGATAAAAGACTTGGAAAAGACCTTTCGCGAAGTGATGACCCACACGCAACAAGGATCCCGCTTCAAGCTCACAAGCGCCAGCCTTGCTCTCCAGCTTCGAGTCGATGAGGATATCGCTTTCCTCCTCGGCAGGTGCTTCCCTTTCTCGTCACAGCTCGCTCGATGCACTCTGCCGACTCACCGCCGTCGTGTGCCAATGAACTCGCAGGGCGTTGGATCACGATGGTGACGGAGAGATCGAATTCTCCGAGTGCGTGTGCCCTTCCTCTTCTCGCTTCAAAAAGACGAGTGAGTCGTTGTTCTCACACCTGCTTCACATCAGGCTGGTCACCACCCTCTATCTGCTTTCTGACGACAGCACGCAAGAGGAGAAAATCGATTGTACGCACTCGCGCGCCCTCTCTCTTTCTACTCCCCCATTTCGATCGTTTCTCATCGCCGAACCTTTGGTTCAGTCTGCTTTCGAGTATACGACCGCGATGGTGACGGATATCTGGTGCCCCTCCCTCCTGGCTCAAGTTTTGTTTGTTGTGGCCTCCTGCGCCGCAGCTCACCCTATAACCACCTCTCTCTCTCTCTCTCTCTGTGTGTGTGTGTGTGTGTGTGTGTGTGTGTGTGTGTGTGTGTGTGTGTGTGTGTGTGTTGGTCTGCCGACAGACGCCTGCCGAGTACAGGGAAGCCGCCGATCTGCTGGTGAAGAACATCTCCAAGCTGTCCAACTCCATGCATCAATACCTGGCGCAAACGGAAGTCGAGACCTTCGAGGTGCGCGGCGACGAGCCGATCGTAGAGCTCTCGCCCAAGGAACTCCAGCAGCAGATCACTCGCAAGTGCGTCGTTACCGCTTTGCGTTATGAGCGAGAACGCTCTGCTGCGTGCCTGTGCATGCCGGTGTGTAGTGCGAAGAGAGAGAGAAGATAGAAGCGAGAGGAGGGATGTGGAAGTGCTGACCACAACTCCCGCAGGTTTCTCGAGGCCGACACCGACAATGACGGTTTGATCAGCGCGGAAGAGTTTAAGGCGTTTGCGCTCGCGCACCCCGAGACTCTGCTGGGAATGCTGCGCATGCGGACCATACTGACCGAGCTCCTACAGCGCTGCAAGAGGATCCGTATCAGACGCGAACGCGCCAAGATGGAGGCCGGTGGCCTCCATAGTAAGTTCGGCAGGCCCTTTTAGCCCACACAGGAGGACTCTGAAGCGTCGCCAAGTACAGTCACGGGCGGTAACAAGGCAATAGGTCCGTTCCTGTATTGCCCATAAAAATCAAGTGTATTGCAAATAAAATATCGTTTATTTCTATTTATTCTCCCTTCTACAGATGGACATACCTAAGCCTCGGACGGGGCCTTCTGCCGCCACTTCTTCAGGTGGTGCAGCGCCGCTCTCCTCCTCTTTCTCCTCGTCCGTCTATGATTGGCGACCTACTACAACCTCTTCCTCTCCATCTTCGCCGGGAGCTATGGGCTCCGCCACGACGTTCCGCCCCACCTTCCTCTCCTCGCCCTCCTCGCCCTCCACGATGGGCAGTGTGACCACACTCCTCTCGCCCGAGTCCATCTCCACGCTGCCGCAGCGCCTGCGGCTGGCCAGCATCCAGCGAGATGATTCCGACGTGTGCCTCAAGGTCCTTCTGCAACGCGCCTTCTATCCGCAGAGGTATGCACTTTCCATTCTATTGTTTTGTCAATCAATTAAATCACTTGAAATAATTAATTGCAATAATCATAAAATAATCTGTACTGCTCTTTTCTACATCTTGTGCGTAGGCCGGGCACATTCTTTTCGTACACGGTCACGGAGGAGGAGATCTCGCTCATCGTGGACGAGGACACCGTGGCGGCCTTCCCGCCCGACACGCTCGTCTTGTCGCCCGACCACCTGCGCGCCATCCAGGTCTACGAGGGCGCTCAGGCCATCAGTGCGCTCGCCATCCTCCTGCTCGCCTTCGTGTGTCTGTGCTCACAGCGCAACGCAACCCTCCCTGCTCGCCCCTCCAGATATGACTGGCTATGTGTCTCTGCTGTCGGGCGGCATCACGCAGGAGGGCATCAACGTGATCTACTTCAGCACCTTCAACACCGACTTGCTGCTCGTACTCTCCTCTCCTCTCCTCGCCCAGTGGCGTGGCCGACACCGCGTCGACGTCGACTGATTCAACGTTTGGCGACCGAGATTAGGTGGACGAGAACAAGCTGGACAGGGCGCTCACGTTGCTCAAGAAGACGCTGGCCGACTTCAACTCGGGGGCCAAGCAGAAGCCCATCCCGCCCGCCCGCGGCGAACGGGTGCACCCGCTGTCCCCGCCCGCGTCGGTCTCCAAGCAAATGCTGCTCTCCCCACTCCCCAAGAACCTCTCCCTCGCCTGCATGGCCACCAGCGTGCGCCCTCCCATCATCATCGTCACCTTCACCTTCACGTTCATCATTAGCATCGTATCTTGCGTTGCTGATCGTATCTCTCTCTGCATCTTCTCCAACAGAGCGTTCCCAGCTGCACGCATCAGCTCTTGAAGGCCTTCCTGAGGTGCGCCCCTCCCTTTCTCGCTCGCTTGTGTGTTTCTCTCTCTCTCTCTCTCTCTCTCTCACACACACACACACACACTCGATGCACACACAACAGCAAGACGCCGTTCTTCTCTTTCACGGTCTCCGGGGACGAGCTGTCCCTCATCCTGGACGACGAGCTCATGGCCGACTTCCCGAGCGACGTCCTCGCGGTTCACTCCTCCCAGTGGAAGTCGATCCAGGTCGACTTTGGCTCGCTCGGATTCAGTACGCTCTCCCCTCCCTCCCCTCCAAGCCTCCCTCTCCTTCTCCTTGGCCTGACGCGTGTGTACGTGTGTCGCCCCACGAACAGCGGACATGGGAGTGGTGAGCCTGCTGGCAGACATTTTGGCGCAGGAGGGCATCAGCATCTACTATCTGTCCACCTTCAGCACCGACTTCATCCTTGTACGGCGCCGTCTAACCTCTCTCCCTCCTTCCGGGCGTGGGCTCCGTGGTGTCTGTGGCTCACCCGTGCACCCGACAGGTGGAGGAGACGCAAGTCGAGCAAACGATAGGCGTGGTGAACCGACGATTGGCCCAGATGGAAAGGACCATGTGATCATATGTTTGCCATCGCACGGCTTCTGCAACATGCGGCAGTCTCTCTCTCTCTCTCTCTCCTCTTCGTTCTCTTATCTTGTTGTTCTCGCTAGTGGGCGGCGATCGAGAGGATGGCCTCGACTTCGGACTGGCCAAGGGCGAGGGTGGCACGGTCGGCGCGCTCGAGGACCTCGGTCTTGAGCGCCAGCCGCTCGCCGATCCACAGCGCGCGCACCGTGTGGTCGGGCATCTGGATGGGCGTGATCGGGTGGATCAAGATGCTGGTCACCACCTCCGCCGGTCTGCACCTCGCGTCTTAGTTTGATTTTTGTATGGTTTTATTATTTGTTATAATTTAGTGCGTGTGTGGGGAGCGCGCCTGTGCCACATGAGCCACGGGACGAAGGAGGCGAAGGAGCGGCAGGTGAAGAGGACTTCGAAGTTGCCGGTGGGATGTGGTCCCACAGGGCGCGGGTACAGCGTGTGGACCTCCACCTCGTTCGTGTCCTTGTGGGCTTCTACCACGCTTTCCCTGTTTTAATATTAGCCTTGCTCTCTGTATCCTTTCAGGAAGGAGCCTTTTTTGTGCCGTGTCGAACCTCCAGGCGGTGGCGCGTTGGACGTTGGCTTCGGAGGTGTGGTCGAAATAACAGTGGGCGTGAAAGAAGAACACACGCTGGAAGAGAGGCAAAAGACGTTTGTCTTTGTCGCCACAACCCTGGAAGGGTGTTTGTTTGGAGGGGGGGGGCTTACTTCTGGGTAGGTGGTGTCAGGTTGGGTTGCCAAGTATTCATTGATCATGGCCAAGTGATCCATCTTCGACACATAGTTGTGCTCCAGCACTTGCTTTGCGTCCGTCATCTTCTGCCGCGTTTTTATTATTTATTGTATATTTAAATCAAAATTTGTGCTGGCCACCTGTCGTCACTGTTGCGCGTGAGTGACGAAGGAGCGGATGCGATCAGGATTGACCACGGACATGGCGAACTCGGGCGGCCGCAGGGCGCCGCCCATGAAGCAGTTGCCGTTGCGGTACACCATCTTGGAGTCCTGCGTCGAACGGCCCGAAACGTGGAACTCTTTGGCCTGGCACCCACTGTGTGGAGCGTGCCCATCATCAGCTTCTCACTGCATGTCGTATGCGCGCAACGAGGAGCGAAGACGAACCCGAGTATGCGCTTGATGTTGCGCTCGGTGATGCCGCCACCGGGCACTATTACGATCCTGTCGCCCGCCTGCTTCACGAGGGAGGCGAGAACGTCGAGCCCCTCCAGGCACGTCGAATCGCAGCCCGAAGTCAGGATACGTTCAACCCCTGCGATGTCATGCCACAATGCGCGCACGCACGCACACACACACACACACACACACACACACACACACACACACACACACACACACACACACACACAAAACACACACACACACACACACACACACACACACACACACACACACACACACACACACACACACACAACACACACACACACACAATTGCGGGCCTCAGCACTGGTGTGGGCTTGTGAGCGCTTACGGGGTCCCGAAGATCTAACCTAGAGAAGTGATGTCCTCCATGGCCTGGATGGGGTCTTTCACCATGTCGAACGCACGGTGAAACGTGACCTGTAACAGCACGTAGCGTCAAATTCACACACACACACACACACACACACACACACACACACACACAGCGAGAGAGAGAGAGAGAGAGGAAATCGAGGAGCAAGCTGAAGAGAAATAACAAACCTTGAGAGGACGAGCCAGACGGACGAGCTCGCCCGTTCGCTCGACATCCACGCTGCCATCAGGCTTTAGGATCCCAAAGACGACGCCGGCCACCCCTTCCTCTTTAAAGACCTTGGCGATGAATGGCATAACCGCGTGAAGTGAGTGCAACATAATAACACTCTGTGATGTACGGGTGGTTTGGGAGCGCACTGCGATGTCCTCTTTCATGACGTCTAACTCGTCGTCCGTGTAGCAGAAGTCGCCACCGCGCGGCCGCACCATCACGAACACATCAAGCTTCACCGCTTTCTTCACTCGGCTAGGTTTGTGTAGAAGTCAGGGCGAGCAGTGCAGCCTTTAAAAAAAGCAAACGCTGTACCGCAGGAGACCGAGGGAAGGGGTGAGGCCGCCCTCGAAGAGGGCCGAGCAGAGTTCCACTCGGGCCGCTCCTCCAGACTCGGCGGCCACGGCCGACGCTACGCTGTCCACGCACACCTCGCACCTCGCCCCCCGTAGGCCTCCGTCTTCCTTCGTGCCCTCCATCCCTTAAAATCAAATCTTTATGACTTCTCAAAAACTTTTCGAAAGTGTTTCGATTTTACTAAAGCAAAAAGAAAACTGGCGCGAACCTTGTTTTCCGCGGAAAAGAGGAGAGGCGTTTTCCTGATTCGCTGTTCCGTATGGGCTGGCGATTCCGGAATCACTGTCGGGTCGCCGTTTCCGCCACCTCCTACTGACCACCTGCGTGAGAACTAGCGGAGAACATGACACCGAACAGATAAAAGGCTGGCAGGCAACCCATCCAACAGTCATACGTTTATCTCTCTGCTGCACACATCAGCCAAACACCTCGATTACGCAACAGCAACAACAACACACTTCGGAACATCAAAAGCAAAAGATGGAAGGAGGCGTTCGTTTTAATACCATTGCACAGACAGTCGACCACTACGCTCGATCGCCCGCACACGGAAAGAAGGCAGCGCTCATGTACGCGCGGCCGGGAGGCGGCTACCAGTCGGTCAGTTTCTCGGTACTGAAGGAGGTCACTAGCGGACTGGCCGGCCACTACCGGGCAGCCTTCAGGAAGCAAGGCGAGCTGCCCAACAACGTCGTGGCCCTCTACGCCAACAGCAGCCCCGAGTATCTGCTCTCGCTGTGGGCGTTGATGAAAGCTGGTTTCGTACCGCTGTGTCTCTCGCCCAGGAACTCGGTTGACGCCGTTAGCCATCTGGCGACCAAGGCGGAGGCGGCCGTCATCGTCCGCGGCAGAGAGAGCAGCCTGGTGTCGACCACCGACGAGCTTCTAAGCAAGGGCACGGTCAGCTACGTGGTGGAGGTCATCAAGCCCGAGGAACTCCAGGCAATCGTCGACAGAGTGCAGGCGGGCGAGACCCTCAGTGGGAAAAACAAGCAGCTGGCAGGGGAGCCCTCAGAGGGGCTCGCCCCCTCAGACATCGAGTCGGTTGCGCTCATGCTACACAGCAGTGGCAGTACAGGCAAGTTGCATCTTTTCATGAACGCCTGGGCTGCGCACGATCATTTGTAGTGCCACTACTTACCTTTCCCTCTACTCTCGATATAGGGGCTTTCCCCAAGCTGGTCCGTATCCCTCACCGCTACATCGCCACGTTGCTGTCGATAAGCACATTCGTCAAAGAGCCAGACGATGTGACCTACGTGCTTCCCCCCTTCTACCACGCCTACGGCTTCTTCGCTGCATGCAACACACTGGCACCCGGAACAACCATGGTCCTTCCAGCTGTGCCCAGCTGGCCTCCCACGACAGATGTAAGCCTTCATACCCAACCTATAGCTCTCCTTGAGCTCTCTGTTTTCTCTTCTCTGACTCAGCTACGCATGTTGATTCTCCTCCAGATGCTAGTGGACAATTTCAAGGAGTCCAAGTGCAATGTTCTATGCCTTCTGCCCTGGGTGCTGGAGACCATGGAGACCGATGCCCAGCAGGACCCGAGCATCTACGAACTGCTGGCCAGCATGCGCGCGGTGAACTTCTCCGCTGCTGCTCTCAACGAGCGCACAGGCGACGCACTCCACGCCCGCGGGGTGAAGCTGCGCAACGGGTACGGTAGCAGCGAAGCTGGCTTGGTCGGCTCCAACTGCTTCAACAGGTACGCACAGCGAAGGCCATTCCCAACAGACACTCCCACCACGACCAAGCTTCTCACTAGCCCCCGTGTATCGTGTGTCGCAGATCCGACGATCCCTGCATCCACTGGAATCACATTCAGCTCATTCCACAGATCCATCACGCCCTGGTGCCGTCGGGCCACAAGCCCAACATGTTCCGCGTCATCATCAAGAAGGACAACCCGTCGCTGGCGCTGGGCCAGGTCAACACGCCCGAGGGCGACTACGACATGAACGACCTGCTCGAGCGCGTCCCGTGCAAGCCCGGCCGCGAGTGCTACCACATTCGCGGCCGTCTGGACGACGTGATCGTGCACAGCACAGGTACCCCACCACCACTCGCTCAACGCCAAACCGCGCTTCCACTCTAACCCTGGTACACATGTGTCTATCAGGCGAGAAGACCAGCCCGTCGCCCATCGAGGCCACCATTCGGTCCAGGTGCGCGGCTCTCAAGGCCGCCGTGGTGGTGGGCCAGGAGCGCTTCAACACGGCCCTCCTAGCCGAGCTGAAGCCAGGGGTCGAGCCCACGTCGGAGGTGCTCGACGATGTGTGGCGGGCCGTGCAGGTGGCCAACCAATCCGCGCCGCAGCACAGCCGCATCGTGCGGCAGATGATCCATGTGATGAGGCACGGCGAGGCCGGGGGCATTCCGCTCACGGACAAGGGCACGGTCAAGCGCAAGCACGTCGAGACCCGATTCAAGGCCGAGATCGAGCAGCTCTACGCCGCCTTTGCCGGCGAGGCCGGCGCCACCGCCGAGCGACGACCCGCGCTCGGCCTCAGAAGCCGCGGGCAGATCGCCGAGTGGCTCGAGCAGCGAATCACGCAGCTCTACAACAACCAATTCCCGAGCGAGAAGCACGCAGGCATGGCGCGTGACGTCAGCATCTTCAGCCAGGGCTTCGACTCCCTCCTGGCCACCCAGTTCTACTACCAGCACCTGCGCCCGGCCTTCCCCGACCTGAAGCTGCCGGCCAACCTGCTCTACCAGTGCTCCGACATCAACCACCTCGCCGCTCGGCTGGCCGGCATGCTGCACGGCGCCCCCGCATCGTCGGCCGCGGCCGAGGGCAACACCGTGAGACAGGCCGAGGAGCTCTACGCCAAGTACATGAGCCAGCTCGCCTACGACCACAAGCGCGGCCAGCACGCCGCGGGGCCCTACCGCAAGCCCGAGGCCGAGAGTGTCGTGCTCACGGGCTGTACGGGCGGGCTGGGCCTCTTCCTGCTCGACCAACTGCTGCGCAGCCCCAAGGTCGAGCGAGTCTATGCCCTCGTGCGAGCGGGCGGCCGGGACAGCGTCAAGGACAAGGTGCCCATCCCCTCTCCCTTCTGTGATGATATCTCGATTGGCTGACACAGTTGTGTGTTGGATGGTGTGATGGTGTAAAACAGTTGTCCAAGGCTCTGCGCGGGAAGCTGCTCGACCCTGCGCTGGCCGAGCACGGGAAGCTCACGCTCTGGGGCTGCCAGCTGGACAAGCCCAAGCTCGGGCTGACCGACGGCCAGTGGGACGAGCTCGTTAGCCGATCCACGTCGGTCATCCACAACGTGCGTCTACTCTCTCCCTCTCTTGTATGTGTTCATCTATCACCTGCGGCCACGACGCAGTGATGGCTTGCTTCTCGTATCAGGCTTGGCTGCTGAACTTCGAGGCCACTCCGATCGAGTTCGAGGGGAGCTGCATCAAGCCGAGCTACGAGTTGATGACCCTATGCAGCAGCGGATCGCTCAAGCAGTTCATGTTCGTTTCCAGCATCGCTGGTTCGCTGAACTCGGCCAACGCCGACGGTGTCGTCCAAGAAAAGCTCCACGACGACCAGCGATGCGCGAGCCCCATGGGCTACGGCCAGAGCAAGCTGCTGACCGAGCGACTGGCCACCCAGTACGCCTCGCGGTTCAATGTGCCCGTCACCATCGCTCGAGTAGGCCAGATCGCCGGCGACACGGTCAACGGTAAGCTCGCTACTCCCCTCCCTGCCCCACGCATCATTCGGTGATGCGCAGGCATGACTGAACGACGAGTTGCGTACAGGGACGTGGAACACGAACGAGCACGTGAGCCTGATGATCAAGGCCATCGAGACGCTCAAGGCGATGCCCGACCACTACATGCGAGTGGACGCGCTGCCCATCGACGTTGTGGCCGCCACCATGACGGCGCTGCTGACTGACGTGCCTCCGCCCGACCAAGGCAAGCACAACAGCGGCAGCCCCAACGCGCGCGTGGCCCACCTGGTGAACCCCGTGGCGCTGCCGTGGCTCGACTTCCTCCGTGTGTTGCAGTCCCCCGACATGGGGCTCGACTTCCGCGTCGTCGACGCCGACGAGTGGGTGCGGCGGCTGGAGGAGTCGTCGCCCGATCCCGTGGCCAATCCGATCAAGAAGCTGCAGGGCTACTTCGTGGACATGTACGCCGCCGAGAAGGAGGCGCGCGCCAAGGCACAGTCGCAGGCCCAGAGCGGGCAGGCAGGCCCGGCCGGTCTCGAGGTCAAGTTCGAGACGACGCACACGACCGAGCTGGTCCCGAGCATGCACTACAACCTGGACCACGACTTCTGGAGCAAGGTCATCCACCACTGGCGCAGCATTGGCTTCCTCCACACGCCACCCGCGCTGGGCGGCCAGTGAGGTCACAACGTGATCTGATCCAGCGGCCCCGGGGCTCTCATGTGTGGGCATGTCAATGGAAACAACAAGATAAATAACTCAAAAATGAAACCTGGCGGAATTGGAAATCCAAAAATCAAAGAGAAACGACAAAGGGAAAAAGTTGGTGTACAGCAAGAGCAAAGAAGGAAATTGTCGGAACGCCAGGAGCCGAGAAAAGGAGACCGCCACGCCCTTTTTCGATCCATTGGCTTGGAGTGCTCACGTGCAGCGATCGGGGCTGCCTGGACTGGTGAAGACAGTGGAAAAGTCGAGCTCTCCTGGGTGAGGTTGCAATGGAATGCTCCAATGGAACGATGCCAACGCAAGGGAACCTCTCCGGAGCAGGTATATAAACGCCCGTTTGGACCTCAGTTCTTCACTTTTCTACCCACCACCTACAGCCGACAACCAACTACCTGCATAACCTCTCACCTCTCACCATCCTACATAGTCATGCCTTCGGTGGAGCTACGACCTTCTGCCTCCTTGCCATAAGCGCTTGTTTGGACCTCGGTTCTTCACTTTTCTACCCATCAACAACAACCAACAAGTAGCCGAACCTCCTCTGCGCTTCCGGAAGCCACGCCCCCTTGCCAATGTGGCGATAACACCATCGTTATGAAGAAGACGAAGAAGGACAAGCTCCAACGTTGCCTGGTTCAAAAGGTATGCTCCTTCATCTTTCTTCCGGAAATGCAAGAATTGACCTGTGCTTGTAGGGTCTCTGGGACAGACAGTCGCCACCTCTGGCTGTGTGTGTGTGTATGTTTGGTTGTGCGTGACTCATAGTTAAACCGAGGTGGGCGGTTACCCTCTGAGGCGTTCTGGCTGTGCTTTCTCTTCACTCCACTCTGTCTTCTCACGCACACAGAACTACCTGCTCTGAGCATGTCCAACCTCAGTGTGCGAACCACGGCATCGTGTGCGGTCCTCAGCCCCATGGGTCTCCCTGAGGACTTGCCTGGCCATTTAGGTGGTGCCCCTGCAGGCGCATGCGAGGACTTGAGAGAGTTCAGGCCTCTGTTCTCCGCTCTACCGGAGATGGGGATGGCTTGGGGCTCGGCCATCCTCTGTGTGTCTATCCCCTCCGTTTCTCTTTCTTCTGTTTCTGTCTGCAGGTGGAGGTGGCCGGCCAGCTCTCCCCGCCCAGCGAGTAATCGCTACAACGACAGTACAACGTGCAATGAAGCCCAGCGAAGCATCGTCAAGCTTGCCTGCAGCGCCACCGTGATAAGGCGAACGAGTCGGGAGCCTGGTTGTACAACAATGAACATGCAAATGCAACTCCTCTTCTTTCTCAAACCTGTTCTCGGGGTGCACAAAGCTCCTTTGCGTTGCGCTACTTATTGTCTTATTCAAGTAGAGAAAAGCAGAAAGTTGGGTTTACCGGAACAACAGAACAGATAACAGTGGGTTACAATCAAAAAAAGCTGAATATTTACAAAAATATGCCAAGCAGTACAGTTACAGAGGAAGCCCTGTACCCACCACTAACTATGTTCCTTTGGCCGATTGGTGTGGTGTTCCATTCCTCACATACGAACGGAAGGAGCGTGAGCCGGGAGGCTGCGCGTGCGGGGCTGCCCAACTCGTCGGCTCAGAGCTCGCTGTGGCGGGAGCGGGCCGAGAGGGGCGGCGAGTTGGGCGCCGACGCAGAGTCGCCCTCGGACGAGTCGCCGCCGGAGCTGTCGCTGTTGTCGCTCACGCTCGACGAGGTTGCGGCATCGTCGAGCAGGACGACAAGCGTGGTGATGTTGTCCAACGACTCCTTCTCGTAGGCGCCGTTCGTCAACGCGTCGGCCACCTGCGTGTCCCCCACCAACAAACGCCTAAGCCAACAAAGCCACACCACACACACACACACACACACACACACACACACACACACACACACACACACACAGAGAGAGAGAGAGAGAGAAGAGCGTGGGGAGGCGTGTACGGCTTGAGCGGGGTTCTTGGGGTTCTGCAGGAGAACGTTGCGGCCCACACGCGCGGCCTGTTCGTTGGTGTAGACGTCCCATAAGCCGTCACTGCAGAGGAGGGGGAGGAGGAAAAACGAAAAGAACGAAAACGACGTCAGTCGCGTCATGCCAAGGGCGGCGGCGGCTGTGAGGAGTGACGCTCGCGAACGGGCACGATACCTGGCCAACACGAAGAACTTGTCGTTCTCCTGCCGCGAGAAAATCTTGATCTCCGGGTTGGCGGTCAGGGCCGACCCGCCGGCCCCCACCTTGAGCCCGTGGTCGCCAAAGGCGCGGGAGACGGCGAGCACGCTCTGGAAGCGCCACACGTCGTTGGGCCGCTTGGTGACGCGCCCGCCGCAGCGCTCCACGCGCTCCATCTCGTCGGGCCGGTTGGGCTTGTGGTCCACCGACAGCGCCTGCCACCGGCCGATCTTGCCCACGGGCCCCTCCTCGGGCTTCTTCCTATACCTCCTCTTCTTCTTCTTCAGGCCGTCGCCTTGCTGCTGTTGCTGCTGCTGCTGCTTGTGCTGCTTCTTTGCAGCCTTGACGCCATCGACGTCGTCCAGGTCCTCGTCGGTGTCGGTGTCCGTGTCCGTGTCGATGTCCGTGTCGGTGTCGTTCTCCTCGTCGGTGACGTCGTCCTCGCTGGGCGCCGAGTTGAGCGAGACGTCGCTGTCGGTCGAGCCGCGCAGGCCGTCGCCGTCCGCGCCGCCCTCGCCGCCGGTGGCCCGGTAGAGCACGCCGCGCGAGTCGCCGACGTTGGCCACGACGATGTCGGTCTCGGTCACGATCGCCACCACCGCCGTGCTCCCCGACAGCTGGTCGGCGCCCATGGCGCGCTCGTCGATCCTGAGGAACGTGCGCGGCAGGATGGCCTGCAGCCGCTCGGCCGGCGTGCGCTGCTGGTCGGGCTCGTCGCCGTCGCCCTCGCGCTCCTGGACGTAGGCCTCGACGATGGCCGGCAGCAGGTTCTCCTTCAGGTACTGCGCCACTTTCTGTTGTCGTCGTTGTCGTTGTCGTTAGAGGGAGAACAGCCTGAGTGTCGTGGGAGAGGGGGGAAGGGGCTCACCTTGCCGCCGTGGCCGTCAAAGACGCCAAAGAGCGAGTGGAGGTCGCCGCCGGTGGGGCCGCTCGGGTCAGGAAGCACCACGCTGTAGGTGTCCTCCATGTGCGGCCGCCGCCCCTGCATGGCCGCCACGGCGTACCACTCGTCGCCCGTCGCGCGGGTGGCTCTGCTGATGCGCCGCTCGCGTTTGTTGGTGTGAGTGGCGTGGTGAGAGCCGTTGCTGTTGTTGTTGGCCTTGTGGCCCTTATTGTTTTTGC
This sequence comes from Acanthamoeba sp. SK_2022b, assembly GCA_027943245.1. NCBI lineage: Eukaryota > Discosea > Longamoebia > Acanthamoebidae > Acanthamoeba > Acanthamoeba sp. SK_2022b. The sequence goes on from JANDJZ010000184.1 coordinate 68,058, forward strand.
GGTGTTTGCTGGCTTTGTGGCCAGCGTGGTTTTTGTGCCTTTTGCCGTTGTTGTTGCTTCTGCTCATCTTCGCGTCCTGTTGTTGGGGAGGTGCGGTGGAGGGGCGGGCGGGATGGGCGAGGTGGGGGTTGCGGGAGCCGGCGAGAGGGAAGTCGTTTCCGTTTTTGGGTTGTGTTAGATGGAGTCGAAAGCCGGTTGAGGCTTCGGTTTTTTGGTTTTGGCTGTAGGAGCGGTAGGCGGGTTCGAAGATCGTTTGGTAGGAATGCTGTGCGGCTTTCGCCCAGAACATAAACCCTCTTCACTGTAGAACAGCAAAAGAGGAAAAAATGAATCAAAAATATAACAAGCAAAGTAAAAATAATATCGATTGAATAATGATGAAGAGGCCAGACGACGTAAAAAATGATGGACTGAGGAACGTACGTCGACACGCTTGTCCTGGTCACGTGTATACTGACGAGGGAGAGGAGCGGGAACGCGAGGAACTCGGACTGCCTCAGTTTCTAGTGCGGGTAATTTAATGTCCTTCTTCGATTTGGCGCAGCGTGGAGAGGTCTGCTGCGCTGGCGTATAGAATGTACGCCGAGTGTTGCGAGAGAGCAAAGGAGTGTCGAACAAGTGGGATGTGAAGCTGGACGAATAGATAGCCTCTTGTGCTAGCGCGAAATGGAAGCTAATCGCAGCAGCGTTACCTTCGTCTGCGTAAACCGCGTGCTTCTTAGCGGAAATGGTCTCCAATCGCCGAGTTCCTCACACATTTTGCTGTCGACAATGACAAGATGCGGATCCGCAGAAAAGCGATCCCTGATATTTCCCAGGGTTCTGCGAGGAGGAGAAAAATGAGGATTTCTTTGTTGTTTCTCAGAATGCTTGTGGGGATCGCGGCATCCTCATCTTGTGTCCTCATCTCGTAGGACAACTGCTGGATCGGACAGATAGTTACACATACCACATGGAGGGACAGCAGCAAACTCCCGAGCAGGGCGCCAGCAACGACCCCATCTTCGTAGACATCGGAGCCGATGATGAGGGACCGACCCGTATCGAGAGCTTGTGCATGAACTGCCATGAGAACGGCATCACCAATCTCCTCCTCACAAAGATCCCCTCTTTCAAGGAGATCATCCTCATGTCGTTCATGTGCAAGCACTGCGGCTTCCGTAACAATGAGATCCAATTCGGCGGCACCATCGCCGAGCGCGGCTGCATTTACAAGCTGGTCGTCACAGACAAGAGCGATCTCAACCGGCAGGTGGTCAAGTCGGACTCGGCCAGCATCTACATCCCCGAAGTCGATTTCGAGATTCCGCCATTGACCCAGAAGGGCACGCTCAACACGATCGAGGGTTTCCTCATGCAGGCCATCGAGGGCATCAGCCAGGGCCAGGAGGAGCGAAGAGCCGCGGACCCCGCCGTTGCCGCTCAAATCGACGCCTTCATTGCCAAGCTCGAGGCCCTCAAGGAGGGCAACACCAAGTTCAACTTCATCGTCGACGATCCGGCCGGCAATTCGTTCGTCGAGAACCCCTCCGCCCCCGCTGCCGATCCCAATCTCACCATCACCCACTACGAGCGGAACCGCGAGCAGAACCGCGCCCTCGGCATCTCCCAGGCGCTGGGCGAGGGCGAAGAAGAGGAAGAGGATGAGGAGGAAGCCGAAGCGGAGAAGAAGGAGAGCAAGAAGGGCGGCGGCGGCGGCGGCCTCCTGTCGGGCGCCGACGCCGAGGCGCTGGTGAAGCGGGCGGAGGAGGGCGGCGCGGAGCACCTCGAGGAGGTCATGAAGTTCCCCGAGACCTGCGGCCTGTGCGGCAAGCGGGGCGAGACGCGCATGTGCGTGGCCCACATCCCCCACTTCAAGGACGTCATCATCATGGCCTTTATGTGCGAGGCCTGCGGCTACAAGTCCAACGAGGTCAAGTCCGGCGGCGCCATCGCCCCCAAGGGCTGCAAGATCACCCTCCGCGTCACCAACGCCGACGACCTCAACCGCGACGTCCTCAAGTCCGAGACCGCCGGCCTCGAGATCCCCGAGCTCGAGCTGGGCCTCGTCCCGGGCACCCTCGGCGGCAAGTTCAGCACCATCGAGGGCCTCCTCACCGTCATCCGGGACGACCTCAAGGACAACCCGTTCCTGCGCGGCGACAGCGCCGCCTCGGCGGACCGCATGACGTCCCTGATCGCGGGCCTCGACGACCTGCTCGCCTTCCGCAGCGGGCCCTTCACGCTGATCCTCGACGACCCGGTGGCCAACAGCTACCTCCAGAACATCTACGCCCCCGACGACGACCCCAACATGACCGTCGAGGAGTACGAGCGCTCCTGGGACCAGAACGAGGAGCTCGGCCTCAACGACATGAGGACCGAGAACTACCGGGAGGACGAGGACGGCGACGACGACCAGAAGAACAAGGAGGAGGCGGAGGACAACGAAGCCGAGCCGAAGCAGCAGTCTTGACCTCTGCGCCTTCTTTTTAAATTAAAAAAACGTAATTTTTATTCTTGATTTTTTTATTTTTTTATTGACAAAAATAATTGAAAAAAAAAGGGGTAAGATAATAATACAATGACGGAGGCAAGGAAGGGAGTGGAGGGGTACTACGTGGGGGTGGACGTGGGCACACAGGGCGTTCGGGCAGGCGTGGTGGGCAGAAGGCCTGGCGGTGGCGTGGGCGGGGCGGTGGTGGGGCGCGCCGAACGGCCTCTGCCGCTGCACCGGCCCGCTGCCCATCCCCACCTCTACGAGCAGTCCTCGACCGGTGCCACCCCCCTCCTCTCCTCCTCCTCTTCCTTCACTCGTCTGCCGCTCACCCATTCGAGTGGGCGTGGCAGAGGTGTGGGACGCGGTGTGCGGGGCAGTGCGCGGTGCGTTGGAAGACGCCGGCGTGGAGCCCGCCCAAGTGCGCGGCATCGCCTTCGACGCCACCTGCTCCCTGTACGCCGCCTCGCCGCCTTTGCTCGTCGCTCAGCCTTGACGAGTGTCGTGTGTGCGTGTGTCTGCTCCCTTCTCTCTCTCTCTCTCTCGCTGAGCCAGAGTGGTGGTGGACGCAGAGGGCCACCCGGTGAGCGTGACCCCTCCTACGAGCAAGGGCGACGCGTCGGACGGCGAGGAAGGGCCGGAGCGCAACATCATCGTGTGGCTCGACCACCGTGCCGAACACGAAACCGAGCTCATCAACGCCACTGGTACCCCCCCCCCCAAAGCCCATGTGGGCGAGTTTGGCCGATTCGTTGGTCTCACTCACTCATTCTCTCTCGCGCGCGGGGGCAGGCCACGAGGTGCTCAAGTACGTGGGCGGCCGGATATCGCCGGAGATGGAGAGCCCCAAGATCCTCTGGCTCAAGCGCCACCTGCCCGATCGGTGGCCCCGGATGGCCCACTTCTTCGATCTCGCCGACTACCTCACCTTCAAGGTGGGTCTCTTTCTCTCTCCCCTCTTCCGCTCGTCGTTGCCGTCTCATGCTGAGGGCAACCGCCAACCCGGCGTCGTGCAGGCCACCGGAGGGGACACCACGCGTTCGCTGTGTACCCTGGTTAGTCTGACTCACGTGTGTGTCAACACTTGATTGCGCGCGCTCTCCTCTCTCTCTCTCTCTCTCTCGCTTCCCGCTCTTTCTCGTTGCTACTGCTCCCTGCCCTCTTTCTAACCTCGTGCCTCCCCTCGCCCCGAACCAGGTGTGCAAGTGGACCTTCCTGGGCCACACGACGACCGACAGCGCTCGTGCCACTGACGGTTGGCAGGAGACCTTCTGGCGTGGCATCGGACTTGGTACCCCCCCCTCCCTCTGTCCCCCAAACGCGCACGCACACGAACTGAGCTGCAATAATGGCAACGCGAATAGGTGAGTTCGTGGACGATGGCTATCGACGCGTCGGGACGCGCGTGCGGCCGATGGGCGAAGCCTTGGGCCAGGGACTCGCGCCCGAGGCCGCCGCCGCGCTGGGGCTCCTGCCCGGTGCGTGTGGCCTCCCCCTCTTCCCTTCCCCTGTGCAGCTGGGGTGGCGCGGGCTGACCGGTCATGGCCCTCCGCAGGCACTCCGGTGGGTGTGGGGATCATAGACGCCCACGCCGGCGGGATCGGCATCCTCGGCTGCGGTGCCGCGCGTCTCGAAGGTCGTGCACCGTTGTGTGTTTGTGTTGTTGTTGTGCTCGGCTGAACGTGTGGGCACGGGGACAGGCGAAGAGGGCGAGGCCGGGGAGATGGAGCAGCGGTTGGCCATCATTTGCGGCACCTCCTCCTGTCACATGGCCGTGTCTCGCCAGCCCCGGTAGGCCCTCTCCTCAAGTTATAAATATTTAATTTTTTTTAAAAAAAATGTTAATAATATTCAACTAATTTGAATGATATAAATACCACTATGTCTCCATCCAGGTTCATAGAGGGCATCTGGGGCCCCTACTACTCGGCCATGATCCCGGGCCTGTGGCTGACCGAGGTTCGTGTGTGCATGCGTGTGCGTGTGCGTGCGTGCAAGCTCACCACACACAACTGCGATCAGGGCGGGCAAAGCGCGACTGGGGCGCTGCTGGACCACATCGTCTCCACCCACGCGGCCGCCGGCCAAGTGCGCGAGGCGGCCAAGGGCCAGACCCTATACGAGGCCCTCAACGACCTCGTCCACGCTCTCGCCCGCGAAAAGTGCGTTTGGTTTGGCCTCCCCTGTGCTCCTCTCGAAGCAGTGCTGACGCCAGCCGCTTGTGTGGGGGGGGGGTAATACAGGGGCGTCGCCTTCCGCGCGCAGTTGACCCGAGACCTGCACGTCTTTCCCGACTTTCACGGCAACCGGTACCGCTCTCTCTCCCTCCCCCTCTCGCCGCCCGCCATGCTCAGCTGCGGTCCCCGGGTGAGGTCGCCGCTCGCGGATGCGACGCTGCGCGGGATGATCTCGGGCCTGCGGCTGAGCGCCACCCAAGACGACCTGGCGCTGCTCTACCTCGCCACCATCCAGGCACGGACACGTCTCCCTCTCCGCCCATCCCATTGACATGCACACCAATCCTTGTGTGTGTGTGTGTGTGTGTGTGTGTGTGTGTGTGTGTGTGTGTGTGTGTGTGTGTGTGTGTGTGTGTGTGTGTGTGCAGAGTATCGCGCATGGCACGCGACATATCATCGCAGAGATGAACAAGGCGGGCTACCGCATCGACACCATCCTACTGACGGGCACGCCACTCCCTACTCTGCCCTTCCACGTGCGACGTCGTTTAACAACGTCGCGTCGTGTTCCAACACGGGGACAGGCGGCCTGTCCAAGAACCCGCTCTTCGTGCAGGAGCACGCCGACGTCACCAACTGCCGCGTGATCATCTCCAACGAGCCCGACTCCATGCTGCTCGGTACCACATCTCCCTCCCCGCCTATGCTGCTCCTCCCGAACGCAAGACACTCTTTTTGTCGACTCTCACTGTCTCTGTCTCTCTCGACACACGCGCGCGGCTCATTTCATTCGCGGGGGACAGGGACGGGCGTGCTGGCGGCGGTGGCCAGCGGCGACTTTCCCTCCATTCCGGCCGCCATGTCGGCTCTCGACCCGGGCCCGAAGGCCACCATCGCTCCCGGTACGGGCGCCCTCCCCGAGTCGCGCTGTGTAGAGTCGACAAAAAGCGTCGAAGTGGCTCTCCCCCTCTCCCTCACCCCCCCCCCCTCTCCCCCTCTCCCTCTCTGCTGTCATGCGCGCGCAGGCGGGGACGGCGCGGAGCGCGAGCGGATTCGGGCGTACCACGACGCCAAGCACGCGGTCTTCCACGCCATGCACGCCCACCAGCTCGCCTACCGGCGCCTCATGGCAGACGACGCCTCGTGAGGGCCTTCACACACGCGCGCGCGCGTTTCCACACAATAGCAATTATTGCAATTGAAGCCTCCCCTCTTTGTTTTGTCCCCTCTGGGACGCGCGAGACAAGGTTCACTCAGAGCTCGCTGTGGTAGCGGGCTGGGCTGGGCGGCGCGTTGCTGGCGCTGGCGCTCCCCCGCGGGGACAGAGACGGATCGAGCAGGACGACGAGCGTGGTGATGTTGTCCGTCGACCCCTTCTCGTAGGCGCCGTTTGTCAACGCGTCGGCCACCTGTGCGTGTGCGTGCACCGTCAGCGTCGCCAGCCTCTTGTGGTGGTGGCAGAAGTGTGTGTGGGTGGATGTGTGTGTACAGCTTGAGCAGAGGGCCTCGGTGCACCGAGGAGGGCGTCGCGGCCCGCACGCGCGGCCTGTTCGTTGGTGTATACGTCCCACAACCCGTCGCTATGCAACGCAGTCAGGAATGTGGAATGCTGATGACGTGGCATGCATGGGGGAGGGGGAGGCTCTCTCTACCTGGCCAACACGAGGAACTGGTCGCCCGCCTGGCGCGGCACGACGCGGAGCTCGGGCTCGGCGATCAGGGCCGACCCGCCCGAGCCCGCCTTGAGCGCGCGGTCGCCAAAGACGCGGGAGACGGCGAGCACGCCCTGGAAGCGCCACACGTCGTTGGGCCGGCGGGTGACGCGCCCGCCGTAGCGCTCCACGCGCTCGATCTCGTCGGGCCGGTTGGGCTTGTGGTCCACCGACAGGGCCTGCCACTGGCCGCCCCCGTCCACGGGTCCCTCCTCCGCGTCGGGGGAGACCTCATGGACCGCGCCGCCGCAGTTGCCGCCGTCGCCGCGGTCGGTGGCCCGGTAGAGCACGCCGCGCGAGTCGCCGACGTTGGCCACGACGATGTCGGTCTCGGTCACGATCGCCACCACCGCCGTGCTCCCCGACAGCCGGTTGGTGGCCTTGGTGCGCTGGTCCACCTTGAGGAACGTGCGCGGCAGGACGGTTTGCAGCCGCTCGATTGGCGTGCGCTGCTGGCCGCGGTCGCGCTCGCGTTCCTGGGCATAGGCCTCGACGATGGCCGGCAGCAGCGTCTCCTGCAGGAACTCCGACGCTTTCTGGGTTGTTGCAAGAGAGATAACAATATGAGTAAATAAATATTAAAAAACAAATAATAATAATAATAATAACAATAATAGACAATAAATGAATAACTGCAGCAAGCAGAGGACAGACGCGTGGGGGAGGGCTCACCGAGCCGCCGTGGCCGTCAAAGACGCCAAAGAGCGAGTGGAGGTCGCCGCCGGTGGGGCCGCTCGGGTCGGGAAGCACCACGCTGTAGGTGTCCTCCATGTGCGGCCGCCGCCCCTGCGTGGCCGCCACGGCGTACCCCTCGTCGCTCGTCGCGCAGGTGGTTCTGTTGTTGTGTTTTATCACCCCATTTAATCGATTCAATCGATGAATGGGGAATGGAGTTGGGTAGCGCAGTCTGGCTCGCCAGCGTACTTTGCGTGCAAACAAACGAGGGCCAGCAGCAGTAGGAACGAGATGCACGTCCGTCTCATCGTCATCCTGCCAGAGCTCAGATCTGCTGACGTGGCACACAAAATGGGACACGTGGGTGGGGCAAGTGGAAGCTCTGGATGTTGTAACAAGTCGTGGTACTCGAGTAGAGGAGTGGTCCTGGTCTGCTTATCAAAACAACCTTGTGCATTTGTAAAGACACAACCACAAGAAACAACAAGAAGACAGCGAGTAGAGAGGGTTGTTGTCTCTCCTGTTCAGAATTCGAAGAGGTCGTCTGCCGTGTAGCCGAGGGACTCGAGGCCGGGGATGAGCGAGAGCTCCACCATCGCCGGCGGCCCGCACATCAGCGTGAGGGCGTCGCGGCACGCCGGGAACAGCTGCGCCCTCAACATGTGCTGCCATCATCACCACCACATGCGACTCGTGAGCGCGATGGCATGAAAGTGGAGGGGGAGGAAGAGAGGCACCTCCACAACGCGGCCGACAGAGTAACGCCACTTCTGGCCCTGAGGCGGCTGGGACACTGGCTCGACGGGAGGCGGAAGAGGGAGGCAAAGCGCGAGCGGGTGAGCGTGACATACGTCCACACCAGCTCAGAACAAGCAACGCGGGTTGAGGACCACCGAGGGGAGGGGGAGTTGCGAGGCGGTACCGGTGTACCACACTTGGAATTGGGGGTGGTCGCGGGCGAGCTCGTCCAGCTCGCGCCTGAGAAGGATGTCCTGCGTGGTGTGGTTGGCGTACAGCAGCGACACCTGCGTCGGGTCGTCCGGGTCCTGCACGTCGCATCAACGACGACTGACGACGATGAGGGCAACTCTCGGCGGCACGGGTAAGATCGAGAGGGGGGGGGGAGGTGCCGACCTTGCAGATGGCCCGCGCGAGTTGGTACATGGGGGTGATGCCCGTGCCGCCGGCCACCATCGAGATCTGTCGGACCTGCATCGGCCTCGCGTTTACCGCTATCCGTCTGGCCGAGAAAAGATATTTTAAATAATTGAATTTGTTTTTTTAAAAAAAAATACTAATAGACAGAAAAAGGTCATTCATGTTGAAATAGAATAGAAAAAATAAAATAAAAGGAGATGGAGTTTACCCTCTGCCGTGGTAGATCACGTGGCCGGCCGGGCCCTTCATCTTCAGGGTGTCGCCTATCTTGAGCGACTCGATGTGCTGCGACATGAGCCCGCCCTATCATGTGCGCTCTCGGTGGTCAAGCTCGAGAGCTGCCAAGGGGGGCGGGGCGGAGCTCGCAAAAGGTGGGGAGGGGCCAGGAGGGGAGGAGTACCCTGGGGAAGGCCGAGCTCTTGTCGCCAAAGTAGACCTTGATCACGAACTCCACATGGCCTGCGTCGTTTGCGCCAAGACGTCTTTGATTAGCCCAACACCGACACGCACGCACGCACGCACGCACACACACTCACACAACACGCGTGTGCGTACCGAGATCGTCGTCGGCGGTGACGGGGCCGATAGGAGTGTAGGGCCGCACGATGAGTTGCTCGTCGATGTAGGCGCCCAGCAGGACGTGCAGGCCGACCGGCAGGCCGAGGCGCACGCCCTTCTCGGCGCCCGGCAGCTTGAAGCGGAACTTGCGCGTGTCGGGCGAGATCTCCTCGCGGCCCACGAGGGTGATGTCGATCCACTTGCGCGGGTCCAGCGCCCTATCGCAGCCCCCGCGTCAGCGACGACGCGGTTGCAGGGGGGAGGGGGCATCGACATGGGCGAGGCTGCCAATCGCTGGTTGGCCGTACCTGGGCAGGTCGCGCAGGGAGGCGGGGACCTGCACGGGCGGTATCTCGTCGTCGACGGCGATGCCGATGCAGTAGTACTCCTTGATCTCGTCGGCGTCGCGGGCGTGGATGTCGTGGTACTCGCGCGACGCGTCGTCCCCGGCCTTGAGCACCACAGGACACGTACCTGCGACGATCGACAATTAAATTAAATAAATATAATAAAAAATTAAAATAAAATAAAACCAATAAATTTCAAATAAATCAAGATGACGCACCGCCGGGGTGGTCCTTCAAGTAGGGCGTCATGTCAAAGACGCGGCCGTCGATCACCACCCAGCAGTCGTCCTGCGTGTTGTGCTGCAGGGACGGCGAGAGCGTAAGATGAGGAATGCGTTGGTGGAATGCAACGTATGTGAGTGCGCCGGTCGTGCCTTGCGGATCTCGCTGGTGGGAATGTGTCGCCCGACGATGCGGGTCCTGGCGGCGTCGCAGTCGGGCGCGCGAGGCGGATGCGGCTCGTCCCGCGACCGGATCATCCAGCCGCCGGCCAAGCTGCCCGGCTGCACCGGGTGCTTGAAGATGCAAGCCGCCGAGCCCACCGCCGGCTCGTCCTGCACCTCCACTCGTATGCGGTACCTGCATACGCATGCATTGTCAGCGCATGCGTGTGTGTGATGTGTGGTGTGTGTGTGTGTGTTGTACCAGCAGTTGTTCATCATGCCGAGCAGGTTCCAAGTGGGGTCCGAGGGCTGTGTGTTGAGCTGTGCGTCCACCGCCCGCACGGCGATCTCGTCTGCCTTGAGCAGGCGCCATGCGTCCAGCTCCAGCGACCAGTGGCACCAGGTCTGCGACCGCCCCACGCTTCAGCCTCCTGTACCAATTGCGGATTGCGTGCGGCGGGGGGGGGGGGTGAGAGAGAGCTGCGGTGTACCCATGAGTTGATACCGTGGCGCAGGTGGTCCTTGGTGTAGTGACGTTGGCACTGTAGCCACGTCTTGCCGCCGTCCAGCGTGACCTCGACCCGTCGAATCTCCCTGCCGCCGCCGCCGTAGGCGTAGCCGCGGAGGGTGTAGCGGGTGAGGCCGTGCTGGACGCGGAAGAACTCCTCGTGGCCGGGCGAGGTGATGACCGAGTTCACGTTGATGTGATTGAGCAGCGTCTCCGGCTTGAACCACCAGCCGCCTGCGTCCACGTTCGCAAAGTCGACGTCCGGCGGCATCACACGATTGTCTGTCTCACATCGGTTCAGGCCCTCCCGATTAGCGGCGATCATGATTGGTGCAGCGCCATGACCGCGACCGCCACAACAATGACAAGCACGATACCGTAGTAGTGGTGCCAGTTGGTTGATTCCTCCTTGGTGACCTCGATCTTGGAGAGCCACTTGACCATGCGGCCGCCCACGTAGCCCGGCAGCACCACTCGCACGGGATAGCTTTGGGCACACGCCACGCCACGCCACGACACACACACACACACACACACACACACACACACACACACACACACACACACACGTCGTGTGATGCGATAGGCTCGGTCATCGCGTGCCGAGCACCTGTCGGGCGTTCATTGAATGGCGAGTACCCGTGGTCAGGCGGCAAGCGCTGCCTGTTCATCTCGAAGGCCAGCATCATGTCGTTGGTCTCGTCGAGCGCTGCAGCCAGCGGTATGCTGGTGCCTGCGTGATGCAGTGAGCGTGCGTTCACATGATGGAGAGGGAGGAGGGGTGTCGGGAGGAGTACCGTAGCTGCCGTGGTTGAGCTCGTCGGCGCCCTCGAAGCAAACGAAGCCAGCGCCGAGCTGGACCCCGCAGCTGCGGAGGATGCCGGCCAGGGAGACGCCTCGCCACATGGCCGTGCCCACAGCGCCCGCGCCCCAGTCGAACCCCTTGGAGCGGGTGATCGTGTTCAGCTCCTTCCTGCGGTTGCCGTCGCACACTACCGTCACCGGGATCTCGAACGTGGGCATGGCGCACAGCTCGTCCATGCTGAACTCGCGCGGCCTCTCCACCTGTCGACCGCACGGTCAATGGCCTATACCACCACATACACCCACATCCACACCCACACCCACACACACCACACAAGCATGGACTGGGGAAAGGCGCGCGCACCATTCCGCAGACGTGGACGCGGTGGGTGTCCCAGTGGAGGCGCGGGACGGGGCCGTGGTTGCGCACGTAGTGAAGGGGCGAGGGCGTGATGAGGCCCGCCTCAACCAGCATGCCCGTCGGCGGTTCGGCGTTGAGCGGGTGCTGGCCCGTGAGTCGGATGAGGCCCTTCCCCCGACCCTCCTGCACTACCACCCCCTTCATCTTCTGCTTCTCCTTCTCTTTGACCTCCTCTTCTACTGTCCTTTCTTCCACCTTTTCTACCTCTACTTCCTCCTTCTCCTTCTTCTTGTCGGTATGCTCTTCCTTCTTCTTTGATCCGCTGGGCTCTGCCTCTTCTTCCTCCTGCTGCAGCTTGAGCTTCTGGTAGGGGTGCTTCTTCTCCCACTCGACTACCCACGCGTCGGGGTCGCGCTTGCTGTCCGGCGCCTGTGAGACCAGATGCGCTTGACGCAACTCGCCCATGGCTTTGACCACGTCATGCTCTTGTCTACTTGGCTCTGCTTCTTTGGCCAAGCCTAGCGCAACAACAAGAAGGTAAGTGGTCGCCTCACTACATTCGTGATGTTCACTGGGGAGAAGGAGCTACCCTTTTGCTCGCTATCAGGAGTGGGGAAGGAGAAACGATGCCTCCTGTGCTGGAATTGGCCTGACGCTAGGTCGTGGCGCGGGCAGGACTGCACGTTCATGTCTTTCTACTACGTGATGGCGCTAGCTATAAAGTGATATGGTGATATAGAGCCCAAAGGCCTTTTGCGTGCTTGGGCGGGGTGCCCGCAAACTGGACCCAGCTGTCAGATGCCTGACGCGGCCATGTCACGTCCCCCCTCCTTCTTGCCGAAATGCAGTGGAAACGGTGAACAGACCAGACACCGGTATGGAGCAATATTAAAAATGTAATAGATATATCTGGTTACCTCTCTTACTGGAGTTCTTCGCCACCATACTTGCTCGTGCCATGGCGTTTGCGGCCTGGTTGTGGCACCGTTGTGCTTCCTGACAAGACCACCATACTTGCTCGTGCCCTGGCGGAGAGAAATATTATTTTGGGCAAAACAAAGAAAAAAGAAAAACAAACAAATTTAGATGAGTAGGCGATGGGATGAAGATGATAGGCGGGACAGACGCAGTCCTCGCCGCTCCTCGGACCACGGTAGGGACGACAGGAGGGGGCGCGATGACCGCGGGAGATCGCCGGATCGGGACCGCCACCGTCGTGGAGGTTATGATGACAGAGAGGAAGAGGGCATGAGAAGGCGTAGCGGCAGGGAAGATCGCGATGATCGTGGGCATGGGAACGAGGGCGGTGGAAGTGATGATCGCTTCAAATTCATGAATCCCGAGCGTGCTCGCATGCTGCAGCGACTTGAAGCGTCTGGAGGCGCTGCCGCTGAAGACGAAGGTTTGCACTGCCCCCCCCCCCATTATGGCCTTCTTGTCATCTCCACATCTTATTTTTATTTGTTTTATATTTTATATTAAAAAAATAAAAAATAACTAACCTTGCTATTTGGGCAGGCCGAGGGAGAGACCACGACCAGGGAGGTGGCGGCGGGTATGGCGGCGGAGGCGGCATGCGGCGAGGAGGCGGTCGGGGCGAGGACGAGCCGCCGCCCGAGCTGCACAGCATCCACCGGGGCAAGGTGGCCTCGATCAAGGACTACGGCGTCTTCGTGGAGATGGATGGCCGCCGGCGCCACGGTCTCGTGCACATCTCGCAGGTGAGCGGCTCGCGCGTCGAGGCCGAGGACCTGCCCACCATCGTCGAGGTGGGCGAGACCGTCTGGGTCAAAGTGATCTCGCTCGCCGTACCGAACGCCCCCCCCCCCACAATCTCCCTCTCGTGTCGCGCGCGCGCCCTGTTCGTGTCGACGCTTGGCTCACCTCGTGGTGCCCACGCGCCAATGGACCGGCGCATCAGGAGGGCAAGGTCAGTCTGTCGATGAAGTACGTCTCACAGACGTCCGGCGAAGACCTGGACGCAAACAACGGTACACGCTTGGCCTCCCGGGAGGGCGGCTCTCCCTCTCCCTAACACCGGTGACGCGTGTGGTGGTGTCGTCTGTGTGCCGTCGCGCAGTGGATCTGGAGCAGAGCGCGCAGCGCAGGAAGCCGCGACCCGGCGAGGCAAAGCGAATCGAGCTGGGTAAGCCACCGCCACGCCCACCGCGCATCGTTACACTTGACACCACCATCGGGCTCACCTTGTCTCTCCCTTTCTCTCTCTTCCTCTCTCCAGGTGCGATCTTGCCGACGGTCTGTACCAAGTGCGGAGCGGGCGGGCACCTGGCCGCGGAGTGCTACAGCACGGGCGGTCAAAAATACGATCTCATCCCCGAGCCGGAGGGAGGCGACGAGCCGCCCCCGTACGAGCCCCTGCTGCTCCCGGTCGCGCTGCGCTGCGTTGTGGTTAGTGTCCCTGGTGAGCTGAGGTTAAAACACCCGTGTGTGCGCGCGTGCGGTGCAGACCCGAGCCCGTGGGCCAAATCAGCGACCTCAAGCAGGCCCTCAAGATCCTGGCTCGAGCCAACAAGGACGAGAAACGAAAGGTAGCCAAGACGCCCAACCTCGGTGATGGATCATCTGGTTCAGTGTACTCACATAATCGCTATCACCCACTCCTCCTCCTCCTCTCTGCTTGCAGAAGCGGAAGCACAAGAAGGAGAAGAAGGAGAAGAGGCACAAGAAGGACAAGAAAGACAAGAAGGACAAGAAAGATAAGAAGGACAAGAAGGATCGTCACCACAGGGACAAGCGATCCCGACGGTCCTACTCTGACTCCTCGGACTGAGCTGGCGTATCTACTTTCCCGGGCCACCTCACTCAAACGCCTCGTCGTTGTGCCTTCATGGCCGCTACAAAAAAACGACGCCGGTGTGGGGAGTCTATTCTATGCACTACATGCTTATTGGTCAAGGTCTCATTTGGCCAGCCGTGGGTTGCCCCTGCTTGTGGCGTTCCCTTTCTCGTCGGGCGCTGGCTTTCCTCCTGGCACGCATCCTCTTCTGCCTCTGTTCCTCTGAGTTGAAGGTCTTCTCCTTCATGATGACTGTCGCTAGGTAGTCACGCGTCAGCAATTCAAGTTTTGCTCACAGCAAAAGGTGATTGGAGGTGTACCAGTGCTGTGCCTTCACAAAATACTCCTCTTCAGAGAGCCGGTAGCCCTCCATGTTGTAGAGAGGGGAGGGCTGAGGGTGTGGTACCAGGTTGACCCATTGGTACAGGGCGCCCTTCAGTAGTTCTGTTGCAAAACATTGGTTGGAGCACAGACCCACTCCACAGCACACTACGATAGGTAAGTCCTTGTCTTCCCTCAGTTCCTTAATGTGGGGAGGACAGGCACATTGATGGTCAGCCCTGTCAATGATGCATCATCACACACACACCCTGTGGGCAACAATTGAGCGCCCTACCTGCGGAAGTCAATGATGTGCTTGGCAGCCCTTACTTATCTTTGCATGAGCATGTGATTTCTGGGTGGAGTGGCTGGCACTGGCACAAGCAAGCACAGGCGCATGCTTTCTTGCCACATACATAAGCAACTGCATACTTGTGCAACCATTTTGTTATCTGGGCAAACATTTGCAGATCTCCAAATTCATACAGTTTTTCTTGCTGTGTTGAAATGGTTGAGTGTGACTTTCATTGGCGAAGCACTTGAGAAGGGATGTGGACTTGCAATTGTCCATGTTGTAACTTGAGATTGTGAGCAAGTTCACCACATGGCAACAGTAAGCAATCTTGTGTCATTGGTGAGTGTTTGTAGATGGTATGACATATCTGCTATAGAGCTGTGATGGATAAAGTAGAGGGTGACATGCTTGGCAAGCATGTAGAGTTATCTTGTATTCCAACACAACAAACCACACCCAAACCATGGAAGTGGATTTCACACATGGACTAGCTTTCCCAGAAAACCCACTGCAGCTGGACTCCTGGTTCTGCAGGTGGTGGCTGCATCAGAAATGACAGGTGCCACCAAATTGTTCAACACCCTTACAACAACACCTGATCCCATGAGAGCAGAGGACTGGTATTGCTGTGTGTTGTTTCCAACTTTCAACATTGGATGTAAGAAGAGTGTGCTTAACTTCATCTTTGGCATCCTCTCTGGCAACAACTATGTTGAGATAGAAGAGCTCATGCCACTCCTCACCCTCAATGGGGCCCAAGCACAACAGCATGACTATGACATTAGTCACCTCAACACACAACACAGCTTGACCACAGCAGCACCATCTGGCAGCTGCCAGTGTGAAGGGGGATGGCATTGCTCATCAACAGAATGCTCAATGCAGCTTGCCTGAGCCTAACATCACTGTTTGTGAGCAAAGGTCTGTTGTCCTGAATACCATCCTGACAACCTTGCAAAACGTGTCAAGTGGGTCATTTCATTACACAAGGAACACCTACAGCAGCCACTAATGCAACAACAATCAGCTGACAGGACATACCGTGGCCACTTGAAGCACTGTGATATCCAGTTGACACCTACGCACAAGTTGACTGCTTGTGGGCGCACCACGAATTCGCGCAGCTCGCCTGCTGCCCTGTACACAAAGAAATTTCGCTGACCGCAAGTGTCGCCTGACGTCAGCTGCGCCACGAAGGCACAGAGACAAGAAATCAAGATCAACGCCATTGTTGAATCATCAAAGATGAAGGCTTCACCCAGTTTGCTGCTTCAGCTCTTGGCAGTGGCGCTATTTCTCGCCCAGGTAGCGCATGGAATGACGATGCAGGTCGAGCCACGCACGACGGAATGTTTTAACTACAGGGCTGAGCGTGCGGGTGAGGAGTTCACCTTTGAGTTCGTAGTTACTCGTGGTGGCCTGCTCGACATCCAGTTTAGAATCGTGAATCCACTCGGTGCCATTCTGCACAGCGATCTCCATTTCTTCCCCGAAGGCGAGGAGTACGTGAAGACGCTTCGAGCCGACTCGCCTGGCGTCTTCAGCTTCTGCTTCGATAACGAGATGTCGAGATGGACGGCTAAGGTCGTCAAGTTCGAGATCACCACCGAGGCGGGCGCCACCCAGCAAGGTTCCAGCGGTACGTGCAGAATTATGCGATACGCACGTGAAACAGTTGGCTTGATTTGCGCCACACATCTGCTTGTGCATTGTGTCTAATTTTTATGTTGCAGAGACGCTGAAGCCCATTGAGAGATCTGCGCGCAACATCCAGCGGGAGCTCGAGCGCGTGCTTAAGGAGCAGAAGTACCTCCGCGTGAGGGAGCAGACCCACCGCGACAGTACGCCCCCCTCGCCTGTCGCCTTGGTGGTGACCTTCTACCGATACACCAACTCTAATGCTGAGCTTCTCGATAACAGCCCAGGAGAGCACATACACTCGCGTCTACCTCTTCAGCACCCTCGAGTCGTGCGTCCTTATCGGCATGACCGTCTTCCAGATCTTCTACATGAAGAAGTGGTTCAACACCAGGAAGACTGGTGGCGTGTAGGGATGGCAACGCCAGCAGACGCGCGCGCACGTCCACGACCACACAACAAGGTGAGGCAAAAGGTGAGAACTCCAGGAGGGTGGGAGATGATTGCTCGTGTTAATCATGGCGATAAGACATAAGACACTGGCTAGCGGTGGTTCCTCTTCTCTTGTTCCTTCTCCACTAAACGCTTATTTATTCCTCCTCTCGCCCTTCGGTACACTGGTAGTAGTCGTGACTTCCTCCCTGTGTGGTTTGCCCCATCCCTTTGGATATTTATCACATATCTCTCCTCCTTCATTTCCTCCTCTTCTTCTTCTTCTTTCTCGCTTCTCCGTCTCTACGTCCCTTGCTCTCGTCTCACCTCCCTTGCAGGCCCTGTGCACGAGCCGTGCTCGCACACGTAGAGCGTGGCGGGCGCAGCGAGAAGAAACGGAAGAAAATCGAAAGGAGGCCTGCCTCGCCACATCTGTCCCACAATGAATTCGAAATTGGTCCTGCTACATGAGGTGGGGGAGGAGAGGAGGCCGGCATACTTACCTGGCTGGAAGGGCTTGCGATCAAGCAGGCGGGCTCTTTGGACGCTACCCCCTGCCATTGCACCAAGGCTGTGCGTGGTAGAGTCCAGCGCTGACCCCAAGTGGGTGGGCGCACAGCATAATTTGTGCTAGTGTGGGTGGTGCGCTCGTCGCCTACCCACGCCCCCTTCAAACAAACACAAATACCACCCTCCTGCCTCTTCATCAGTGGGTACGGTAGGCGCGTAGACGCGTACCGTACTCTACAAGTACACTCCTATGGTGTAAACGTACTATCCTCTTACTTATAAATAGTTAACGTACAAGCAAGAGTCTGTTGGTGTGGTTTATTCACGCCCAATAGGCATCACACTACTCCTTGCTCCCCTCTCCTTCACCCGCTCTTGTGTGCTTGCATACGTGAAAAGGTCACCTGATGGCAGTGGCGATGCTGTCGTTCGTTGGTCAGGACCAGCGTTTTACACAGAGCTGGCCGAGAAGAAGGACAGAGCAGCGGCCGACAGGGAGACCGAAAGCACGTAGTTGCTGTAAAAGATCAACATCCACAGTGTCAGAACATGCATTAGCAACGATTTGCAAGGAAGAGGGTAATGAGAATTAAGAGCAGGAATTTGGAGGAGCGTACAAGGGGGCGGAGGCCGACTTGAAGACGAAGAAGCCGAGCACGATGACGCCGAAGAGGAAGAGAGCGTTGTTGTAGAGGATGGAGAAGGCAATCGACTCGCGCTGGGTCACCTGAGTCTGCTCCTGCTTCTTCTTGGCAAGAACCTCCTTCTTGTCCTTGCCACTCTTGATGTTGGAGACCGAGATGACGCCCTCGCGGTGGGAAACAAGCCTACGAGGATTTACCCATTTCATTAATGTCAGTGAGCGCACATAAATCTTGGGTACAATCTAAGATCATATCTCTCAATTGTACCTCGTCTTGAGCCAGTGGGCGATGTTGTGGTAGGCGAGAGTGAGGATGAGCGCGCTGCCCACCGAGACGACGCCGAAGAGGGGAAGGTAGGTGTACAGCTCAAGGCCGAAGATGGAATAGAACAGATCTGCAAGTGATTGGGAATGAACAATATAAGAATTGTTTGAATAGACACTCACAGGAACGCCACGGCGAACAATCAAGAGGGGTGAAGTGCTGAGGGTGCATACAGAGGGGAATGAGGGTGAGGGCAAGAGCGCTGGGGAAGTAGATGGCCAGCTGCTCGGAGGTGGGGCGGTGATCCTCCTGGAACTGAGAGAAAATGTCGTTCGATTTCTTTCCCTTCTTGTCGGACATCTTTGATTGATACAAAATTAAAGTCTAATGCTCCTCGCTTCTCTCGATCGACTGCAATCGCAAGGTGCGCGAGGTCACCAGAGTGGGCTGCCGTTGACTTTAGCGTTGACCTGCTTTCGTCGAGTCGACAAAATAGCTGAGCAAGGCATGACGTCAGCAACCAGCAAAAAACATAGATTTGGGGACGCAAAAGAATCTCTCGCTGCCGCAAAATGGACGTGCAGGACATCATGGGTGTGCAGACGCCCAAGAGGGGGCAAGGCACTCCCCGAAAAACGCCTACCAAGATCAAGAGGCCAGGTAGGTTCCATCCAGCTGATGATTCTTGCTCTCCAAATCTCTTACATGTGCCACCTTGGTGAAATCAAGATGGCATGAGCCGCGAAGTGTTTGCGCTCACCGGCGGAGCAGCGCCTCCGCCGCTCGTGCCAGAGGCCTCGGTCAACAAGGGATATAAGGAAAAGAGGAAGCTCTCCGACAAGAAGGTTTCTTGGTACGTACCGCACATGGGCTGGTCGCCTTTGCTCGCGTTGCGTTCTTGCGTCATGGCTCTGATGCCATCGCCGTCCTTGTACGCGTATGCACGTGCAGGTTATGGAAGCCCATTGTGCATCCAGCGAGGCCCGACGTCGACCGCGACAAGCCGTTCCTCAGCCACTGGGTCAAGGCGGGAGAAGAAGACGCCGAGTACCCCTGGGCCAAGTTCAACAAGAAGCTGGCCATCCCCAAGTACACTGACGAGCAATACAATAAGTACTTTCAAGGTGAAGTAGAGCGCGACGACCTCTTTCCTTCCTATCCGTCTTTCCTCGCGCACCCATTCATTCATTCATTCATTCATTTATCGTTCATTCATTTATCATTCATTCTCTCTCTTTCTTCCTCTCTTGCTGATCGCTTGTGTTCGTTGGACGCTGGGCGCAGACACCGATTGGACGAGGGAGGAGACAGACTCCCTGTTTGATTTGTGCGAGCGATTCGACCTTCGGTTCATCGTGATTCACGACCGCTTCCCCGATCCAAAGAGAACCATAGAGGTACATCTTGCAGTAGAGAGCGGCCTCTTCCCCCCCCCCCCCTGCTACGTTCGAAGCGTCTTCAGCGCGTCGGCGTGAGTTTCTTTTACCTGAACACGACCCGCCTCGTGCCGTCGTGTAGGACCTCAAGGACCGCTACTACTCGATCGCTCGCAAGCTGCTCTCGCTGCAGATGAAGCCAGAGGAGTTGGCACAACACCCGGTGTTCAAGTACCCGTTCAACAAAGGTACTGGTTGCCCGTCTCCTCTGTGTAGCTCCTTTGACCGACCTTTGGGTTCTCTCCCGTCTCGTGGTGGTGGCGTGCGTGCATACGTTGAACGATCACAGAGCAGGAGACAGAGCGCAAGGCGCACTTCGAGAAACTGTATCGGCGCACAAAGGCACAGATCGAAGAGGAGGAGATGTTGATAGAAGAGATGAAGAAGATCGAAAAGGCGCAAAAGAAAATGCAGGCGGATAGGCAGAAGGTGGCCAAGCTCACCCAGTCCATCATCGCCATGCCGGGAACTGAGCCGCTGCCTCCTCCCCTGGAGCCTCCAACCGTACTCTGCCCTCACCCAAGACCAATGCTTTTTTATTTTTTGTTGATTTTTAATTTAAACTCTTATCCACCCCTTACTCTCTACATTTCTTTATTTTTGTTAATGTATTATTTTGTTCATGAAATAAGGGCTAACAGTTTAACTTCTCATTCTCGTTGACAGAAACGAAGGAAGAAGTCGATCACGACGGAGATGGACCTGCCCGGCGGCACGTTGAAGCGCAAGTCTGGCGGCGCGGGAGCGAGGACGCCTGTCAAGATCAACGCGGCGTCGGTGAGCCTGCGCACGGCACAGAAGGTGGAGGCCATCCTAAGTGAGCTGGGAATAGGTGCGCCCACGGGCTCTTTTCCTCGGCCTAGTGCGGGCTCCGCTCACCAGCTTTCGTGGTCTGTGATGCGCACTACTCTCTCCTCCTCTCTTCTCTCTCACTTCCGCGCCTTTTGCCATTCACAGTGCCCAGCCTCACCGCTACGACGGCGACTGCCAAGGCCTACAACGACCTGCGACAGGACATCGTCATCTTACTCGACCTCCAGAGCCACCTCGAGAAGAAGGCACGCGACCCTCCCTCAGCCAACCAACTCTCCTTCGCCCCCCCCCCCCTCTCTGTTCACACGGCGGTGGCGCAAACGAACTAACGAACGGCGATGAACAGGAGTTCGAGGTGTCGGTGCTGGAGAAGCAGAAGCGAGACCTGCTAGCGCTCGACCTGCTGGCGGCGCACAGGGACAGCTTCGCGCAGGGACGACGAAAGCGAACGAAGAAGCGAAAGCTGGACGACGACGCCGAGTACGAGCCCACGGGCGAGGGCAGCGCGCTGGTCGGACCGACGACGGACGGCGCGGGGGCGATGGACGGCGAAGAGGAGGACACGCCCTGGAAGAAGACGGTGGGCAGACGAGGCAGCAGCCGACGCCTGAGCGAGCCGTCATCGACGCCCTCCACGCCGTCGACGCCCTCCACGCCCGTGGCGGCCAAGCCGCGTAGAGGGAGGGGTAGGCCGAGGCTGGTCAAGAAGGAGAAGGAGGAGGAAGAAGCGGCGCCAGCGGCCGCCGCCACTACGGCAGGAAACGAGGACAGCAACAGCGCGACCTTCGATGACGATATGAAAGTGGAGTAGTTGGATGAGGCGGCCAGCGAAGCCCTTCGTGTCAGTGCGCACCATCAAGAAGCATCGCCCATTGTAACATCTTTCTTTTAAATAAACAACAAGAAGACAAGACATTTAGGATGGAAGGCGAACCAGCGGTGGTGCCCGGCTGCAGGCCCTACTGGTACTGTTGCGACGAAGAGGAAGATGCGGGGTGGGGCTGTGGCTACAGATGCTGCCAGATGCTCGTTCACCAATTCAAGAACAAGAACAAGCAGGAGCCGCGAGTGCCCTCGATCAGGCAGATTATCGATAGGGTGAACGAAAGCCTGAGCAACTGCAACGAAGGAGAAGCGTCGTTGCCTCTGGTGAAGTGGGGCGAGTGGCTAACGCTCGAGCACATCATTCGCTATTTCCAAGCAACACCAGACCTGGCGGATGGATTTGAGTACTTCATCTTCGAGCAGCTCGACAGGAGGCAGGCGCTCGTGGCCAAGTTGGAGGACCACCTGGCGCGCCACAACAGCCTAGTCATAGCTGAGGGCGCTGGCATGATCTTTTGCATTGGCGGTCTGCAGCGAGAACCCTCTTCATCGACGCCTACCGACTTGGACTTGGGTGATGTGCGCCTCTTCATCTTGGATCCGCACGGCCCACCCTCAGCATGGTCTGGGGCTGAAAACGAGCCCTTTCGATTCAAAGGCGGCAGCGGCTGGATAGGCCTTTACCCGCTCCTCTTTGGGACATGCTCAGACGAGTTCTTCGCCGCGTTCCCCGAGAGGAAGTCCGATGCGGAGAATACGGACAAACGGAAAGCACTCTATGAGGACATGATGGACATATGTGGTGGCTGGCGATTCCTCTTCATTCATCCTCGCCAGCAACCTCCCTGAATCCCGTTCAATCTCGCTTGTATAAAAATTTAAATTCAAATTGGAAAAAATGAAACAAAAAGAAAAGAGCTCAGGACTTTCGGGCCTATCAGAAAATCGTCAAGGAAAAGGAGTTAATTGCGCACCGGCCAACCGCAAATCAGGAGGGAGACCAACAAGGAGAGGGGGTTTCGTTGCGTGGGGAGCAAACACGATAAGACCAACAACCACGCGTAACAAACACACAACACACATATATCAACAATGGCCACTCCCTGTGCAGTTTGTGAGAAGCGCATCTACCCCAATGACCCCTCGTGGTACCGTGCAGCCCCATAGAGTGTTGGGTGGAAGGACTGTGGAGTGAACTCATCAGTCGTGTGCCTTGCACAATGAAGGGCCGGCGAGGGCAAGAAGTGGCACAAGGGCTGCTTCAAGTGCTCCGACTGTGGCGTTCTGCTGGTCCTCCGTAACGCTCAGATCGTTGGCGGCACCATCTACTGCGAAAAGCACAAGCCCACCGGTGCGCGCCCCAGTCCCCCCCCCAGCCCAGCCCTTGCCCTCCTTTCGTGTTGTGGCGTGGCTCGCCCTCGCGTTGCGCGCTCTCCCATTCGCTCTCTGACCACCTGGGACGGCCAATTACAGAGAAGCCCACCCAGACCGCCGACAGACTCGACCTCAACACCGAGAAGAACAAGCCCAAGGTATCGTGTGACCTCCTGGCGGAGAGGGGAGTGTAAAGTTCAATTTCGGAGTTAAAATGTTGTGTAGCAAAGCGAGGAGTTGACTCGCGTGGTGATGGTCGTGTCCCTTGGCTGGCGCAGGTGGCCACTGTGAACACCAACATGCGAGGCGAGCTGGTGGGCCAGAAGTCGAGCGAGGGCGCTGACAGCATCGGCATCGGCGGCCGCATCCAGGCCGGCAAGCTTGCGCAGGAGTCGCGCAACGTGAACGACAACGTGCGCGGCGAGCTCGCCGGTCAGAAGTCGAGCGAGGGCGCCGACAGCATCGGCATCGGCGGCCGCATCCAGGCCGGCAAGCTCGCGCAGGAGTCGCGCAACGTGAACGAGAATGTGCGCGGCGAGCTCGCCGGCCAGAAGTCGGCCATGGACGCCGGCTCCATGGGCATCGCCCACTCGATCGGTACGCTGTGCTCTCTCTCTCTCTCTCTCTTTGCCTGGGCTGAGCTTCGTCCACGTCTCACCCTCGTCGTCTTGGGGCCTCCCGATCTGTGTAGAGACGCAGAAGCTGGCGACCGAGACCCGTCTTGTGAACGAGCAGATCAGGGGCAGCGCCGCCGGCCAGCAGAGCAACCAGGTCGCCTCGGCCGTGGCCGTCACTGGCGGCAACCAGGAGTAAGACGTTGGTCGACCTTGCTCTTGTTGCTCTTGTCGAGTATTGTATTCACTTCACAAACGCCAATGAACCCCACCGCACTTGTAGAGTTACTCCTGCGACTCCCATCCGCCTTCACATTATTGTAATGTGTTGAAGATTTGGTGATGGCATGTCTTCGTTGTTGTTGTGTTGTGTGGGGTGGTGAAGTTGGCCAGTCTTCACCGATCTACTCCCTTCACTCTGTCGGGCTGAGGCCCTCCAGGGGCGCACCGGCGCTCCGCGCAGGGAGTCCGGCACTAGTGGAGAAGGGGCGGCAGGGAACGCGCTAGTATTCCGAGGGCGGAAGAACCCTCGTAGCGTAGATAAAAACCCAGGATGTACCCCTCCTCACTATGTTGGGTCATCTTCATGGCTCTTATTGTGGGACGTGCGCAGAAAGGCGGGAAACCAAAACGAGAAGTGACATCAACAACCAATGAAACGATCCTTGTTCATCATGTAGAGCTGAGCAGCGGTGAGTGGCTCCGTGGAGACGTTCTTCCCCACGGCGTCGATCATGCACTGCTTGCATTTCATCCTTCGCTTTGTCTTCTTCTTTCGCTGGCGATTCGAGTAGGCTACCTTTGGCACCAACGCGCCGCATTCGTAGCAGGTGTAGTGTCCCTTTACGTCCTTCTTGTCTCCTGCGGCCGTTCGTACGTTCGCTGCCTTGTTCTTTTGTTCCCCTACAATCTGCACATCTTCGTCTCCATCTTCGTCCTGACTTTCATCTTCCGCTTCATCTATTTTTCGCTTCACACCGCTCTCGCCATCCTTGTCTGCAAAGAATTCCTTCTCGAAGAACCACGCGTGCTCATCCGCCTCTTCAGCCGGCTCGTGATTCTCGGTAATCGCCGGCGTAGCCGTGCTTATCACCGCATCTTCTGTTGTAGTCTCCGGTACCTTCTCCTTCTCAACCACCACTTCAGCCACCGCCTCCTTACTCACTAAATCGACCAACCACTTCGCCAACTCCACCTTCTCCATCCTCAAAATCACAAACAACGTTGCTGATTGAACCCTCCGGTTCTTTTTTAATTTTCTATATACCAAGAAAATCATTTCTTGATCTATTTCTTCTAGCTCATAATTTCTCGTGCATTTCGGCGAGAGGGCAGAGCTTGGGGGAGGAGAGCGTGCGTGCGGACTCACTGTGTCGAAATCCAGGCAGGAAGGTGCAGGAAACATGTCTTGGATGGGCCGGCGTGGGGTAGTTTGCCATCGCTCATGTCTCCCATCTGTCCGCTTATCCCCATCACCACCAGGGCACACGAGGAAAAGGGCACAGTGGCTCCACTTGTGACAGAGTAAACCTAGCCACCGAGAACACACGCACGCACACACGCTTTTCGTAGCGCAACGATCGCTACTCCCTACTCGTCTACTTCAGCTAACGCGACATCGCCGTCAACTTCCAACACACATACCCGGTTTGTGTAGCGGTCGCCAGAGGATGCTACGCGTCCTGATGAGAGGCACGAGAGGCCTCACCGCGAGTCCATCGACTTCGCCAGAGGGCAGCTGCGTCATGGACGAGGCGGGCAGCTTGTCCGCTACCGCGCCCTCCGCTTCGGACATGAAGACGACACTCGCCCTGCCCGTTCAGCTGTTGGGCGTGATGAACGCTTCGGCTTCGATGAAGACCACAGCGACGCTCTCCGTGAAGGAGGACACGAAGGAACATATCAAAGTACTCGAAGACGACGGTGACCTGGTCGAAGGAGACGACTACGAGATGGACTCGCCACGCCACAAGAAGCCAAGAAGGGAACAGGTAGAAGAAGAAGTCACGAAAGGCGAAGAAAGCCAGCAAGTAGCTGGCTGCGGTGAGCAACAGATGGAAACGAACCTCACCGAACAAGACGACACCACTTCGTACATCAACACACTGCCACCAGAGGTACACGCCTCCGCCTCCTCTCTTTCATGAAGCAAGTCGGCCGCGTGGTGAGCTGACGCCCCGAGTTCCTGGAACAGTTGCTGGTGCGGGTGTTCCACTACTTGACAGTGAAGGACCTCGCTCGGGCGGCACAGACCTGCTCCCTGTGGCACTCGCTTTCGCAGGAGGACCAGATCTGGCGGTCCCTCTTCAACGTGCGTAGCCCTCCTCCTCTCGGCGCGTGGACGGGTGAGCTGATGTGCGATGGGTGGGCGGTCGAGCAGTACGCGAGGAACCAGCACTTCCTCGAGTGCAACCCGAGCGAGCGAGGCGCGCCGGTGAGGAGCGGGGAGGTGGCCTCCTCGTCGTCCTGGCGATTGAGGTTCAGGGACACCTACAGCGTCAGGCGCAAGTTCTGGTTCGGGTCCAACGAGGCCTTTGTCCATCTCGACTCCACCTCGTTCCACTGCAGCGAAGGCGACGATGAAGAAGAGGTGCACACCTTTCCGTCCAACTACTCACGCACGCACGTGCGCAAGACACATTGCGTGAGCTGACATGTGGCGTGGCTGCGTGTCTGTAGTTTCTGACCGGCGAGGTGGTCCTCAACATCTACTCCGACTCCATCACCACGAACGGGCTCTACCTGGCCCTCGTCGGCGAGGAGTGCTTCAAGGCGATCGACGCCGAGTCGCTCTCCATGAACGCGGTACCGCGTCCTCCCTCCGCCGCACTCCTCTCTCTCCCTTCTCTCTCCTTCTCTCTCGCTAAATGGTGGGTCGATCTCACTCCAGCGACTGACGACGCCCCGTGCGTATGACCAGACCGAGGAGAAGCGCACGCTCATGGAGATCTACGTGCCGCTCTCGGGCAACACCGAGTGGGCCGAGCGCAAGAAGAACAAGCACATGTTCTTCCGCGGCACCTACCACTACCCCTTCAAGGTCCCCATCCCGCGCAAGACCAACGCCGGTACACCTTCTTCATC